>OMOW01024334.1:0-13252 GCA_900312555.1 Lamprogrammus exutus | reverse complement strand
CAGAGTCCAGATCTAGAGCCGCAGTGCACAGACACATGTGTGGAGTATCTGTGCTGATCACCTGCACTGTCAACGCCCCACAACAGACGCGGTGATTCCTTTCTCTCCACGGGGTAAAGACCAGATCAGACCATGGTTACACGTCGTGTGGAAAGCCTGTATGTTCCTGTCTGGCCTGTGTTTGTATGCGTGCGTGTATGCTGCTCTGCTCTTGCGTTTTGTTTCTATCCAGGAAGCTGTGACTGCTTTGTACTGAGCTGGGCTCTTTACCGCCCCTTCTGGTTAATTCAATGCATTGTAGACATACGCTGCTTTCAGGTGCTGTCAGTAAAATCAAAATTAAGATTTGAGCTATGGCGTTGTGGAGAATACCATCAAAAATGGCATAGACTTCTCTGAGCTCTTGAACCCTGGGTATGTTCCTGATTGGCCCATTTAGTAATTCATCTCAGAGCCCACACATCGATGGTTCATGAGAGCAGCACCATAGCACTGCCATAGGAGTGACATTACATGGGCTACAGAGGCGTAGGTGGTGAAGCAGGGTAATACAAAGATTGAAAAAACAAAAATAAAAGAATGGAAGATATAGAATAAAGTTATTGAACAACTTTTAAAAAACTTGATGAAATATGTTTTATTTGTGAATAATTTGCCAAAAGACTTATTTGCCATAAGATTTATTTAGATTCAGATTCTGCAGAAATGTCCATCAGGGGGAACTCCGCCGGCACTACTGTAGTTTCAGAACCACTGATGTAGATGATTACACTGTACACATGCAAAGACAGCAGGTACAGTGTATAAGTAATAGTAATAGTCCTATGCATTGAATGATCTTATTGTGTGTGTAAAGCGACTTTGAGTACTTAGAAAAGCGCTATATAAATTGAATGTATTATTATTATTATTATTACATTCCCTCACCTGTTAACCACCAAAATCATACACAATGACCTCTAAATTCTGCTCAGTGGATAACATTTTTGGGCGTTTTCATCTCTAAATCATACAAGTGTGACCATTAAATTACTTCTGTTGTGATCCGTTTGTTATTCCATGATATGTAGTCCTTGAATGTTTAAGAGATTGTATTTTACAACTCCTAAACCTGTTTGCCTAATAAGAGCTGACGAGGCGCCACGAATGCACAAGTAAACAGCTGTGGGCTATTGGGGACATAAAACGAAATGTAAACGCATCTGTCATCACAAAGCTAAATCATAGATTAGTTCGCTTGCTCAGTTTTACATTCAGAGAAGAGGACGCGGTGGAAAGTAAGTCTGTACCACTTACAACAAAGGCATCAAATGGAAACTCCTCACTTAAACTGCGCATGCGCCAATGGGCTTTCCGGGACAAAAACTATAAGAGGCTCAAGTTTATCGCTTTTTCCTCAGTATTTTATTAATATCACACCAAGAATGAAGAAACTCTAACCTACTGCCTCTCTGTCCCTCTACAATCAACTGCAAAGATGAAAAGCACAACGCCGTTTAATCAGGTGAGAAATGATGATATCATTCCAAATGAATAACATTTTACTTTGAAGTGGATCTTATAAGATATTCCGTTATAATGAAGCCAAAACGTTAGAGAACAAAATGTTACGAAGCCCAGAGAGAACGTGCTGGACGTATTGAGAGATATCTTGTTTCTTGAGATAACGAGGAAAATATCTCGTTATCTCGAGAAAACAATTAAGAAAATCATGATATTGCACGTAACTCAATGAAAGTTAAGAATTACGGAAACCGTTCCGTCATTTATAACGTTCAACTAAAACAACGCTACGCAGATGCTGGTCTAAAAAGTTACTTTAAAAAAAAAAAAGTAAAATAAATGCGATCATGAAATACACTATTAGATACAAATGATTCTCTTTAAAACGTTATTATGAAAAGTTTCCAACTTTCCATCAGCATGGACAAGAGACAGTGAAAGAGCCATCGGTGATCGTCAGGTGGTGAAACACACTGGCCATTTATGCTTAAGTAAACAGCTGCAGATTGAACTGTAGTCATTGTTTCAGAATTGTTCGGATTTCTGTGTGTTTCCTTCCTGCAGGTGATGACCTGGAAAGACCAAGTCTCAGACATGCAGAGAATCATGCAGGTGGTGCAGTTGGTGTTGAGGAAGGGGAGAAGAATCTGTCAGCTCTTCTGCAGCTCTCTGGACACTCTGTTGTGTGAAAGATCCGAATGCTGCCCTGCAGGTAAAAACCCAGTCAATGAATAGATTCTGTATATAAAAGGAGAAATACACAAAAATACTGACATGAAACAAAACATAAAAAGCTGTTTAAGTGCTTTCGACTCATTAATTCAGTTATCAGTGTTAATGTAACTCTCACTCTGTTTTGTTCAAGTGGTAACCCGTCAGCCTAAGGAGGATAAAACTACACGAGGTAAATCCCACCCTTACAGGTTTCTTCATCGATTACTCACATTTTGATGAGACAAATTATTCTCTATTTGTTGTCTTGTAAAAATACACATTTTCACACGTGTTTCATGAAGTCTGTTAGTGTGCACGGTCTCGTGTAAAGCAGTTTGGGATCAGGTCATTGCTTTGGCATAGTTTGGACAGTTGACACAATTGAAGGGCTCATTTGCAAAAACAGATATCAGTCAAACTGATGTTGGGTTAACATTACATTTACAAATTAATTAATCAACAAAACACAAGTACTATACAGTTTGATTGATTTTACCTGAAATGCACTGTAAAAAAACTTGTTTAAAAAAAAAAAAAGATTAAAAACTCAGTTACCTGTACTACCAAACTTACAAAATTTTACCCTAAATATCAGAGCAGATCAGATTTGAAGTATCCTTAGAAAGATTGATTGGCATTCATCTTTTTTTTTGGGCACTGGATTTATGGTTACAAGTGTCATATGACTCTATACTGCCATATACTAGTGGGAGCGCAGTGCGCAATGAGTCATAGCAGAAACCCCAATGCACTTCTTTTAGATTTTCTTTATATCCTCTCACTCACATGTGAAACTACAGCTGACTGCAACACTATCAATGATTCAGACTTTTGGACATATTAAGGAACTACAAGGATTGTGGTAATGACACAATTCCACCGTTACATAGATCAGGAACAAACTGCTTCCCATTCTGATGCTCTCTTCCCTTTTCCTTTCTTTGTTTTTTGCCCACTCACAAACAGTGGGGCTCCAGACTCCACCGTCTACCATTTTAATTATAAACATCAGCAACTCTACCCTGATCGACTGCGTCATCGGCAATGATGCCTACCCGTCTGCAGTGGCAGAAAATCAACCTCTAATGCAGGAATCTCAATGCCAAATGCAGGGTGGGTAATGGGAGGGTGCGCATAGTGTCAAAACTATTTTTCAGTATAATTATATTCATTTGTCATAATATCTCTTCTGTAAACAGCCTTATTGAGTAGAAGCAGTAGCAGAAGAAGTAGTGGTGGTGGTAATAGATGTAGTAGTAGTAGCTACATTAGCAGCAGCAGTAGTAGTCGTAGTAATAGTAGTGACATAGTAGTAGTACTACTAGTAGTGACTAAGAGAAGTAGATGTAGTAGCAGTAGAAATAGAAGTAGTTATAGTTCTAGTAGTGGAAGAAAAAGTAAAATTAGTGGTGGTAGTAGTAATAATACTATTAGTAGTGGTAGGAGTTTGTAGTGACCAGCTTGTACTCGGCAGATGCACAACCTGACATTTATTTGAATTCATGCGTTACAGGAGAAATGAGGTGCAAAAGCACTTCTGGACAGCAGGGGTCAGCAAAGACCTCCACTCCTCCTCCTCTTCCTCCTTCATCTGCAGAGTCTCAGAGCATCCACATCAGCAGCTCATATCTTAACTATGTCATCATCGGAGATAACAACTCAATGCAGGTGGAGGAGATGCTGACCTATTAAGACCAATCTCAGGACCAATTTAGTGACTTTATATATTTGTCTCAGTCTCATGTCTGTTTGACTCAAAGTTAGCATATTCACCAGACTTTTCCCTGCCTATCTGAAACAAAGCTAGAGTAAGGTCAGTAAGGTTTTTGGTCACCACAAACCAGCTTCAATGTGCCTTTTAACAAATTGTACAAGTCTGTGGAACTCTGTTGGAGGGATGGATCACCATTCTTTGATAAAATAATCCCAAATCTCCCGTTTGGGTTGAGATCTGGTGACTGTGAGGGCCATAGATCATATTATACTTGTCCAATCATTCGGTGACCCTTCATGCCCTATGGGTGGAGGTAATATCATCCTTGAAGAGACCACTCCCTTCAGGACAGAAATGTTTCTGATCCCTCACAATAACTTTGTATCTTATCCGAGCCACTGGACCCCCTCACTGTTGGGGTCAAGCATTCAGTTCTTTCCCTCTATGTCACACATGCACTTACTCAGTGCAGGATGACTCATCTGACCATTTCCTCTTTATCCTGGGACTGTGGTCTTTGCACTTCTCAACTCTCAATTATGCAATTCTCCCAATTATATGCCTTAGTTGTGTGTCATGAGAGACATTTTGCTTGATGGTTTAGGTCCATGAAAGAGGATTTGTGGACAGTTTTGCATATTTCTATTATTTTTAAGCATAATTCTTTATGTTTGGTGTAAGGTTCAATAGAACAATTAGTCTTGGTTTTGATGTGATTGGACACTTGTCTTGCAGTCACTGAAATTGACACACATTGTGTACAGCCAAGAAATATGTATATAGTTGAATACAGCTGAAGGAGTGTTGTAATAGTAAGACACAAACCTTAAATACAGCCTAAAATAAGTGCCTTCAGTGATGGGCTTTCCTGTGTCAAATGTGATGCATTATAACGAACACTGATATGAATTTCTACTTAAAATCCCCTTGTGATGATCCTGGTTGACGGGGTCATTTCCAATTCATTCAGTGTATAGTGTTTAACTGTATCAGTATTTGTCAGCTACAACTCAGTACCACTGTGTAAAAGGAATAAGAGTGACTTAGTCAAACAGTATTAAAATATTGTATGTGTGACTGAAACCCTCACTATGTAATGATTGAGGAGCTGAGTCATGTGATCACGTATGGCCTATGGTCATGAACAGTAGACTACTTAGTAGTGTTCATTGCTGAAGTCTTTTAGATTTCTTGTATGTAAATGTTTAGATTGTTAACTGAAATAAAATGACTGCTTGACGTTTATATTCAGGTCATGCTGTACATAAAATCTGTATTAATTTAAGGACTATTACTATTGTGCTTGCTAATATGCTATACTTTTGTGCATCAGTTTGAAAATAAAAGTGTATTTTTACAATCTATTCTGAATTAAAAGACAATGTGACATTTGCCAGGTATTGCATTACTGTTTATTGTTGTCATCATCTCTCTGCAGGGAGTTAGACTGAAGGTACAAGCTACACCGTAGTACATGCATGATGCTGTCACAGGTTTCTTCCAGGGACTATCCACTTCTCCTTTTCACTTAGGCTACATTTACACAACAGGTTTTCCTCAATTCCAGGTTTGCTCAATTCCAATTTTTTTTTTTTTTGCCTTTATCCAATAATTTGATAGCCTCTTTATATCTTCAAATGGCCTATACCCAATACCTATGTTTACACATTTTTGACCAGTGGAAACAAACGAGACAGAAAGAGTTGTGCTAGCTTTTGTTGGTCAATATGGACCATCTTATATTTAAGTGTGGAGAAGAAAGATTAGATCACAGGGGATGTCTGGATATCCAGTGGATATGATATAAATTTCCACATACTGTATGAATGTGGCCCAAAACGGCCAGATTCCATGTGCTTCTTTTACTGTTTACATGTTCACAACACATATTCAGTGTGAGCAAAACATCAGAATTGGGTCACTTGTATCTGACAATATAAATGCAACCTTTGTGAAGTTCACTACAGACTTGAATGCACTGTACCAGGATAGTTTAGTTTATCTCTCAGAGATCTACAGCAGACTCACTGTAATATCATCAAGGCAACAAACCTGATCTACTGTACAAACAAACGCTTAGAAACAAAGTATGTACAGTTACAGTAGATGGCTATTAAACATGAGTGAGATCATAAAAGGCAGCTTGATTAAGGCAGACATATCTGAGAGGAAGATGAGGAATGTGATGAACAATAAATAGGCCATAAACAAATATTTCTTATGGTCAATGAGACACTAAAAGATATTAGGAAATCATAAACATCTTATTTTGACACTTCCGTATTAAATAGCCGGACAGTATGTTCTGATTCTCTGATTCTTAGCCTCTGTAGTGAACTAGGCTTCTTTAACTGTTCATTTGTAAAATAATGCATGAAAAAGAGGCATTTTCATTATGATTCATTACCACATTTCACAATACAAACACAACTTCGGAAACTAATGTAGTGAAGACTAAAGTAAATATAGAATATTTATTTGCCTTGATAGTGGTTGCAAAGAACATATACTATGTATTTCTGATATTAAAAGGACATCATAATAATTTAAGAATTTCATGGTCTCCCATAATAATCAAAGAAAAAAGCAAATCTGTAGAATCCTTTCATTGGTCCTGCAGATTAGTATCCAACTCCATCCCTGCTTCTGTCTACAGTAAATAATTGTTGCAAATTAATTTATGAATATATGCTTAGGAAATGTGCTTTAAAAAGTAGGGATGTGTCCAATTTGTTAAGTTATTACACGCAAACATACATCAGGGGAATGAGTTTTCTTTGGGTCACATACAGGTAAGAAAGGAAGTATTTGGCACTAAATCTGCATACAAACCATCAGATGCTGTTTTCTCAGTGTGATGCAATCCATCCCTGTGGAGAAGAGAAACAGATGTTGGGCAACTCAAGACATTTCTTCTGTAACCCCAACAGGAAAAACACAAGCATGCTTGTACGTATGCTTAGTAAAGGGGAACATGGGTCAAGTCTCACTGAGCATCATCAGCAAAATATTTCCAAAGTAAAAACAGAACTGATCATTTGCTGTACACACATACATCAAAACAAAATTAAAACCCATACAAAATATACTGTTCTCATATTTTATATTTTCTTCAAGTTGTCTTGTGATTGTTGCTTTTTGCCCTGGATGTGTCACGCTAAAGTTACAACATGATCTCTGTCCAGGCGATATGCCCTCTGTGCCAGTGCCTGAGCAAGTCAAACACACATCCTTCCTCTCTTGTGCTTATTCATTTTCTGTGGATGAGGTTTGAGTTGGGCTGGGCCACGATGTTATGCCATCATGGGGGAAGAAAGCCATCCTACTTTGAGGCGATAACATTACCTGAATCTTCACCACACAGTTTCTGGCTGTTGATTAAGGGATCACCTGTGTTATAGTTAGGTATGCTGTTGTCTGGATGAGCTGTACACGATGATCAGGACACAGCAAACGACCACACTGTCCACAACCAAAGTTCATATCAGCCATTAGCCATCAGACAGCTTTATTTGACTGACGTGTGAATGTCCATCGTTAATAATTGCGCCGTTGGAGCTGGAAGCAGCTGGGGAGAAAATAGAGGAAAAATAGATAGAGGGAGGAGGAAGAGTTCTAGATTTCATTGATTGTTCGTTCAGAGGGCCGGTACTCCTCCCTTCCTTTAGGGGAGGACAGGTAGAAGGACTGGGTCTTGCGTTTTAAGCGAGCCCTCTTGGTGGCCAGTGACAGGCTGTGCTTGCTGGAAGCGATAATGTCAGAGATGAACTTCTTGCAGTCTACACACACCTCCATGGTGGCCCAGTCCTCTGTCAGCTCTGGGGGAAGCTCCAGTTCATCATGAGACTTTAATGAGCCGTGTTTTGAAAGCCTAAATGGAACCAGAGAGCAGCTAAGTGTGTGGTCATGGGCAAAACAATCATAAGGCAATAATTAAAAAAATTGATTGAGTTGGTGGAATAAACTTATTTCTACTTGAAATATGAAATGAAATGTTCTTACTTAGACACAGTCCTCTGAATGCTGTGGCGCTGTGGGCTACTGGAGGCTTTCTCAGATTTCACAGCTGCTCCTCCAGCTGCTTTGGACACTTTTGATGTTGCTCCTCTTAAAGTGGGGGATGCTGAGGCTCCTCTGACTCCTGACGGCCCCTCCCCTCCAGCCACAGAAAGTCCTTGTCCCAGGGCAGTCATAGCCGCTATTCTGTCCTTGGGAAGAGTGTTGGTCGAACCAATGGAGTAGATGGGCAGGCTGGAAAATGGTTTCGATGGCAGCCGCATCTGTTAAGACAGGGAAGGCATGAGCGTGAAAAAAGAACAGGTGGGCAGTGGCCATTACACTAGAATACAGGCGGCTGCATTATCCCCTCCTACTAACTCCGCCTTAAAAATAACTACTGGGGGACTAGATCTTCACATTTGAAATACAAGGTTTTGATTCAAAAATGGTGCATTCTTGTAAACTATATGAAATATGATGTCCAGGACATCATATTTCACTTTTTTTATTAGCTAATCATTAACCATTATGTTAAAGCACCTTACACCCTTGTTTTATTGGTGATGATGCATTCTTATTGGAATATGATCCTAATGAATGATTCCTTAGCCATCCATACTGGATATATGAAATGAACCTATGCAGGCATCATTATAATTTTGTCCGGGTCTGAAATTATTTTGGCATTAATATTTAAAGGGTTAATGATACAAAATGTGACTTTTGTGGTAGGAAATTACTGGTGTTGATATAATCAATACCCGAGGGCATCACAATTTTGTGATTCATAAGCAGCTGATTGGCTGATTTGCTTCCATAATAAGAACCTGTCTCATACACATTCTACATGCATGCATGTACATAACGATGGTTTAGGTGATGTAATTATATTTTGCCGTGGAAACACAACCTTGGCTATTATAAATAGCCAAACAGTGAAATTGTGTGACATGTTCTGTACATGACTTACCTTTTTGCAGCACTGTGAGCACACAGGCCTGCAAGGAGAAGTGAGAGACAACAGTAAATCAAAGTTTTTCACTTCTTATATTATCTGAATAACTGGAGGAGATAAGGCTGAAATCACATGATAATCATTTAAGATTGTTTTACTTTTTGCAAAACTGGCAGATGTAGGACCAGGTGAAAAAGGAAAATCGTTTAGCCCGACAACAGAAGCAAAGCTGCAATAAAAAAGACACAAAAAGGACATTAGAATAAAATGAAACAAATTACGTAATGGCTGGTGTTTCATGCTGTAATACAAGTAATGTGGGTCATCCAACCAGATGTCACCTTTCCCTTCTTCATGGCATTGTAGATGTCTTTGTACTGCTGGAACTTCTCCAGCTCTGCTTTGACCAGCACCTGTCTGATGTGCATCACCTCCTCCACTGTCAGAGACAGACACTCCACAGGGAAACAGAACTCCTCCTGCAAACACACACGCAAGGACGCACACACACGGCTCAGTTTTTATCATTGCTCACACGAACAGCCACCCTCTGCACCTTCCAGAGCAGCCTGTCAGAAAAAGGCAGATTCCAGCGGTGTTCCACGGCCCAGCAAACTTATTCTCTTAAATGGCTGTACCATTAACCATTTTCATCCTTGGAGGTTGAGAAGCATCTCCTCCTCTCTGAACAACATGAACTATCAAGGCATCTTCTCCTGCTCCATCTGGTATGACAAGGTCCAGTCAATCCAGCCAAAGCTCAGACTAGTGTACCCTGATGTCCTGCAGGAGGCGTAGTAGTACTTTGTGAGATAGGTACTGACCAACCACTAATGTCACAGCACTGGGAATCTGTGATATCTGAGCCCCAGAATCTAAACAGCAAAGAAGTGAATATCTGCTCAAGTCAATCACAGATGAAAATACTTGAAAATACCCACCTGACAGTGCATCCACAGTGGATGGCACAGAGAGTTTACAGTAATCTTCCTGGAGGACTGAGTCACCACCAACAAAAACACAGAACAAAAATAAATACTGTTCCTACACATAATACCAGGCTCGTTATGCACACATTTCCAGCTACCCTTCACTTCATGTTGAATCCTGGGGTGTGCATACACCGGAGGGCGAAGTAAGACATGGAACATTGAGTGTGCATCTAAACCTTTTAGAGTTACATATTGGAAGGGTTAATGTTCTGGTTGAGGAACAGTAACATGCGTTACTCTGCCCTTCATGTGTAAACCCGCCCTAAGCTCCAAAACGCAGCTAAGACCTTCTCTACATTTCTACTTAGTTATTAAATGTACTTTAGCTGTACCTACCTACTAGTTTGTGAATGTTAAAATAGGAGATAAACAAAATAGCTAGGCGAATAACCATCATACTTATAATATACTATATCATCGTAACACTGTCTACCAATGTAGCAGTGTTGTTTTAGGTGAATAATGACCAGTGCAGTCTTAAAGGAAACAATGGAATGAGGATCCCAGTTGACCTCTTTAACTGATGCAAACATGTCTGCAAAGAACAAAAGCTGCCAACATCAACCCCAACGGAAATGCCTTGATAGAGTGGGAACTCTGCAAAGGGTGGAGAGTCATGTGAAGATGGCAAAGGAGGGGAATCCAGGAACGCAATGGGGCTATCATCCCAACCTAAACGAGTGCGTGGCAGAGTTTGAGAATCAGGCCAGGAGATTAAAGATACTGGGTGGAATTTGTGATAGAATTAGGAAAGGGGGGATTCCAGAGACAGGAGGACAAGATAAAGATGAGAAAGATGAGTGTTTGATCTGTACAGATCCTCCACCTCTCTCTTATTAAGCTGCTAGACAGAATCTCTGTGGTAGGAAGTTAAAACGTTCCCAGGCCACAGAGGCCAGAGAAAGCCTTAGCCCATAGAAAGGAGAAATGCATCCATACAAGAAAATATGGTATAATACTGCTGCTTTATGAAATTTTAACTGATTACTGAGTCTGTTTTCACTCATATAAAGTTTTCCCTTTTCAAAAGCATAAGAAGAAAAGCAAGAATTTTCAACTTACCTCTAATCAAAGCAAATCAAAGTATTTTCATGGTACATTTCATCTACCGGGGATATTTAAACTCACTAGAGACTTGGAACTCTGTTTGGAGGGGGGCAGGAACTGTCGGACATTGGTTGGGGTTTCCTTCTCGATGGAGTGTCTCCTCTGTGGGGTCTGACGCCTCTCTGGCTGGGGTGTAGAAGAGATGGGCAGGAACATGGGAGGAGCTGGGGTTCATGGAGGGAGAGAGAAGAGGCAGCAAAACAGAGAGGAAGAGCGGGGGGTTGGAAGAGTTTGATTTAATTCATGAATAGTTCTGATGAAAAACGAAATGGAGAAACTGTAAGATTAAAACTCATCAATCAGTGTCTGTCTATGGTGTGGCTGAACATGCGATCAGGCTGTGGCTGGATAGTGGAAATATGTCTAACTCACTTTTCTTTCCTACTGCGCACTCTGGGGATGTATCATCCATCAATGATGTAGCAATACTGGAACTGCTGGCTGATATGCGCCCAATAATCTCATCCTGAATATGTGGAATATACAAAAAACTCAGTCATTATTTACTCTTCCACATGCCAGATGCAATTTCTAAAACACAACCCAAACACACAAACTCATACTGACATCGGAGTCAGAGCTGTAAAGCTCGGCGAGGCTGGGTGCCTTCAGAAGCCTTTTTCTCTGAGGTGCAGATTGAGATCCAGCAGCTTCTGTCATGATAGATGCAGATCCACTGGCCAGAGACAAAGAGCTGGATGTCCTCCTGCCCATGTAGGGACTAAATTCATCTGCACAGAGCCACAAAAAAGAGGACCATCAAGACAAATAGAGGAAAACACTTGAATGAATCTCAAAACACTTCCTCCTGTGATTCCTTGCATCCTTGATGCTTTAATCTTTCAAATTTATCTAAATTTTTTCTGTTCCCTATGAAAGGAACTATCATCTTTTCATCTGATTGATGAGATTTGAGGTAAGAGGATGCTCCCGGGATAGAGGAATGAGGTTTGAGATCCATCCCACAGTGAAAGTTGTCAGGAAGGGTGAGGTAAGTTGGTCTGAGGGGAGCAGGCTGGTGTTAGACACAGAGCATGGATGCTTATTTCATAAAATATTTACACTGTCAACTTCCAAAAGGTGGCATCTTCTTCCTGACAGCCTCGATGGTGTATTTTTGGGGAAGCTAAAACCGGGAAACCAGATTCCCCAGTTCCCTCAGACTAACAAGGTCAGGTCAAACCTCTCACGACTGAAGACTTCGATTACCTACCAAAGTGCTCATCTCTTGCTGTGACCTCTGGAAGTGAGGAATGGTTAAAGCAGTAAAACCAAAGGATGGAGGGAGGCAGGGAGGGAGTGTGAGAGGAGGAAACAAGCAATTTCTGAAAAAGACAGATAAAGAGCCACAGATCTCTCTTATCCTTTCCTTGTCTTCTTCTATATGTGGGAAAAGCCTGAGGTATCCACATGAGCTCCCTGCCTCTACAGGGGCTCTGTCTCTACTGTTGGACTGGAACTAACCATCTTGCTAAAAACCTGAGGTTTCAAAGAAGCTATGTCGGCGTTTATTTTTTAGAGTGAACAAACTCTGGCCAGTACCTGAGCATTCAAACCATTAGTGTAAAGCTGGGGAGAGACAGACAAGGCTATCAGATTAGGGCGACCAAGGCCTAATACTGCTCATACTTTACCTAATCCCGTACGGAACAAATCCTGTGGCATACTGCGAGTTTTGCCAAAACCTAAAAGGGGACACCTCCTTTATTATGACAAATACAAGGACATTTCACCCTTTCATATGCTTATTCTGTTGGATCCAAAAGGTATACAGGGAAAATCTTAATCAGTCATCATGTTTATCCATTAACAAGGAATTCATAAAATACACTACCAAACAACAAAATGGGCCCAGAAATGCAGGGTGCCTCATTAACAGCTGTTAACAACGCACATTTTTACTGCTTTAAAGTGGATGTTTCCATGAAGCAGTATCTTTAAATTACTGTGGTGAATTGCTGTGACAGCTCTGATAATATATGGAGCATTTCCCCATAAATTATTCAGCTACTCAGTTCTTATGAGCTCTGAGAATAATCCTTTACAGAGTAAATCTTGCACACACACGCACACACACACACACACACACACACACACACACACACACACACACACACACACACACACCCATTATCTAACAGCGTGAATGAGCGAGCATGAGGTAATATAGCTATGTTATAGACTCCGGTGCTTGCAGTACGAGGGAAAGTGCAGCACAGCATTATTCTGATTTGCCTTCTTCAGCAGTATTCTTTCCTCATCTTCATC
>OMOW01024324.1:0-11523 GCA_900312555.1 Lamprogrammus exutus | reverse complement strand
CAGTTCTTGGGACTTTGTAAGTTTTTCGGTTTGTAGCCCCTTTAGAAAGGCTGAGCGCGTAGTCTCTGGGGAACCCCTCAACCCCCCCCCCCCCCCCCCCCCCCCCCGTGCCCCCAGCCAGGAACAAAGCCGCCATAGTCAATTCTCCTAATTTCACCACAGCCTGTCGAAATCCTGTTCTCCTTTTCTCCGTCTCTTCAACAAGTACTTAATGCTGGGATCAGTCAGGTCTGAGTCGCCCACAAAAACCGGAGGCTCTCGCTTCGTCGTCTTTCAGCGCCGAGTTTGACACTCCCCAACTCCCTGCCATTCACATGCCTGCACCGTGCAATTTGTTTCCATTTGTCAAACAGCAGTATCCATCACAAAGGAAAATGCTGGCACAACAAAAAGTTTCTGAAAGAACATTGTCTCCTCAACCCCAAATGGCCATGAGATTGTGTGTTTAGGAGCCAATAATAAATCATTTAACACTTTACAGCACTTCCAGTTGTTATAGATGCTTGATACATCATTATTCTTCTCTCAACTAACAATAACACACCTTTAACTGAATATTAATCACGCCATCAAATCTGCACCAACATATCACTTCTCTCTTAAACTGCTACAGTCTGAATTCATCCATCGTCGCATTGTGCCGATTCTTATTTTGTGCTTTATTTCTTTAGGATTAAACTTCATTGTGCGGCCCACCAGGTTTGTCAAACATCTATTTATTAAAGCTACATCAGCACTATGTTGATGGCATTGCTATTTGCACACCTATTCAGATATGCCTTAAAATGCTGCTATTATGAGGGGTATAGGAAGGTATCTGGTTAATAATACTTATTGTGCAAACTTTGTTGTCACCATTCTTGTGTTTGCTGTTATCGAGGGGAGAGCAGAGAGGATATATGCTGACTCTGATGTAGATAGTGCCATGAGTATTGCTATTGTTGCGGCTGCCGTGTGGCGCAGTCCCTGATAGGGTTTAGAATGCTGTCAATGCTGTGTCAGGTGCATTAGCACCTCAGAGACCCATGATGCTCCAGCTGCTATGTGCCCACGTCTCCCCGGGCCCTGGCCGCCAGCCTGACACCCGACACAAAGTAATCACAGATCACAGCGTTTAATCACTGAAACAAGCACTCCAGAGGACCCCACTGTCAATATCCCACTCTCTCATTATCTGTTTGGATTGCACATCCACACTGTCAGATAAACAGAGTGGAAAATTAAGATTAAAAATATGGTAATTTCATTTCAGGCAGCAGGCTCCTCTCACTGGCCCATTATGCTATTGATTACCTCTGAATTCAATTTCTCTTTTCAATGTAAACTTTAATCTATTCGCAACCCAACAATTCAACTCCCATGGGGCTATTTGAGAGTAAGTAACCATTTAATATGACGCTGGCTGAAGATTCACTGGCTTTAATGAATTGTGTAAATCACTCAGCTTTTAAAGGAACTGATGTCGCCCAGGTCACAAACCCAAATCCGGGCCCCGGTTAAATACTAAGCTGTTTACTGACAACCATCTCTGAGTGTGTAATCTTTGCTCTGCTCTTTGTCAGTGTAAAGCAGAAGGAAGCGGCTCTTTTTCTAATTGACCTCATGATGATAAAACGACATTTTAATCAAGACTCATATTGCACTGGATTGTAATGTGATGAAATAATTGAGCGCAAATAGCTACCAAATATGTAATAACTGTGGAGCTGAATCTAAAGATTACTTGACTCAACAGGATAATCTCTGGGGTACTGCACAACTAACCAATTTGTAGCATCATAGTTAAAAGCAGCTGGAACCACTGACCTGAGGCAAAACACAGCATTCAAACAAATGAACACAATGTGGGCAACAGCAGGACGAAATGCTCAGTGAATCTGTGTAATATGAAGAGACAATGCTATAATACCAAAATGAAAACACTGAAACATTGTGAAACATACAACCAATAATGGTTTTATTACATATGATTTGAATTACATTCAGTTGTCTATATGGTTTAGTAGGAAATAAATCACTTGAAATATTAATTTGACTACTGCACCTTCTATAAAATTAAATGAATGATGAACAAAATAAATATTAAAAAAGCTGATATAAATTGTGAAACCTGTCTAAAGAGAGCTTAAATATCACATGGGAGCAACGACACAGCAACAACACGGCTAAATTTGCAAATGTTAAAACGGAGGCATTATACTGGGAAACTCTATTACTGGATTTTCCTTTGTAATAATGTAATTTCAACAATATGGTGCATTATGTTTCACCTTTGTTGTCATTTACAACATAAACACTGTTGTCGATGCACACACATCCCATTTAATTAAAACGATGTAATTACAAAGGATCAATACTCTGAATAAGAGCCAATAATTACTGAAAATAGCCGTGTCTCCTCTCAGGTTCTTCTTGTCTTGTCGAGCATTTTTCACGAAATGATAAACTGTCTTATCTTGAATAATGTAAGCCACCAATAATTTTTGTTTCGCACCATAAACACACCGCAACAATATCTCAACTCTTTTGAGCACGAGCTGGGAATTGGAGCTACCCAAGAGGCCGGAACACACACACATAAAGATAACAGAGTTTAATCAATAAACAGCCGTGCTTAAGTATGCTGCCGATACAGGCACACCCTGCCTCAGATATTTGCCTCTGTTCTGTCACGGCCTAAAAGCCAATGCCAATCAAACGCACTACACACTACACTGGATATGTCCGCTAAAGATTGTGTTGTAAGTATATGTGGTCACCTGCGACGGTTTAGGATCTGGTCAAGCTCAGGGGTCAACAGAAACTCTCCAAACTGTCAAATAGATATTTAAAGATGACACAGCTGTCGTTGGCACACCACAGGTCTGCCGCTTGCTTTTTGTTCAGGTAAACCTGGGAAAGGTAGAAGGGAAGTGGTGTCACAGAATACAAGCACACAGTCCAATCTGAGCTGAGATCAGTTGAGGTGTTATTTATGACAGAACCGGAGCTGGCTGAAGGGATTTGTCACCCGCCGAAGCATGCAAAAGTGGCTTATTTAGCTTTAAAACAACTGTGAAATGCAGGGGAGCATATATCTGAGATAATCACGCAAATCATTTATAGACTTTGTGTCATCAGTATTTTAAAAAGCTGGCTTGGAAGATATCACATCTTGCACAAAATGTCTGTGGAATCGCTTGATTTCTTCATACAGGGAGGCAAAACATTTCACTAACACAAAGTTGTAAGAAAGAGGAAAACAGGTAAAAAACACATTATATACTGTCTACTCCAGGCTTCTCTTTGACAATTGACAAAGGAGCTTGAGGTTGATATCAGATTATTGAATGTATTTAAACCTTGACTGACAACTATAGAAACTTGACACACAACATGCGGACCATCTCAGTATATAATAAGTGGTGCTAGACAGTCATGGATGCGGCAGTAATCTGATCTAAGGAGAGCACCCTATAATAAAGAAAGGAAACGTAAGGGCTTGAACAATGCCACTACCAATCCGCCAGTGTGCGGTGTAAGGCGATACCAAATAATACCACTGTGTGCTGAGTCTTTGAAATCAGTATTTTACTCATTTCACTCTCTGGCTCAGGAGATACAGTTTGGCTGATAAATTTGTGCGAGGGACAGAGAGAAAATGAAATGATGCCCACTTTTTCTTATTTCACAAAGACCTGTTTGAAGTTGCAATATGGTATCTGTAGTCCCAGACAGATGCACATAAAATGGAATTGAACAATGAATAGCCGCCTCTTATCTGCACGGTGTCTGAAGGGGAAATACATCACAAATGAATTTCACAGGGAAAAAATATGGACATTCTCTATTACAGTAATCCCCATAGAAAGTTTATCCCAAATCGCGATGAAGTTAAACCCAATATTTCAAAATAGATATGGTGCAAAGAAAGCTGCTTTTTTTCGAATCATCGCTAAAATGATCTCAAAATTACATTATGAAAAAAAAGATTATATGGGAAGTTTCTTAGATAACATCAGAGGATGTAAATCTACAAAGGGGACAATTTCCCTCTTGAAATTAATGTTATGGCGTCGCAATGTTCCAAGTAGTTTAAATTAAAATGGTAATCATGTGTCTTTGCATTGTCAGGGTTTATGCACACGACTGTATTATTTTGGAGGTGGGCATTTAAAGGGAGAGTCTGGGATTCATCTGGTGACATTCTGGGACGAAGGTGGGTGTGATCACCTGTTTCGACGCGTGGAACAGCGAAGGCCGCCTCAGTTCTGCCTGTTCCTGTTTGTCGGACCATCTGGTAGAACATTACGTCCTGGTTCTGGAGCAGCACGTATGCCTCATTGTATGCCGGGATTCTGCCGTCATCCAGAACCTGCAATCACACACACAGTGACGGGCGTGTGTGCCGGCACCTGTATACTTTACTGAGTGAAAACTAACATTTCAGCTGTTTCAGTGCTGAGTGATGCATACGGACAGCACAAAGGGAAAGGGGAAACAGTAGTTCTCTGCACCTCGAAACCATCCATTTTACGTGACTCACACTGACAGCAAACACCCATGCCTGCTTCTGTTCGATGGGGCCACAGACAATGAGCACAGGCTGTTAGCAGTGTGAAAGTCTAGTACGCTGACACTGACAGACTGGAGATCAGGCATTTATCCATGTATTTATCCTGGCGTTTCACTGGCTCAAGGGTGGTCCTCAGTTAAAGCCAACAATCACACCTTTTACACACTCCAGAAAATTACCATCATTTCTCTGTCATAGCATGCCATGTAAACCACACAAAAGAATAGTGCCAATTCAAGCAGTTTGGAAAAGACTACAATTATTTTACAGACAAATTTTAACAAGCACAATCCGCTTACGGTGGTAACGAGTAGTTTGTTGCAGCTTAAACCCAGTTTCAGGGATTGTCTAGAATATAAACAGACTCACACACCTGCTGTCATAATCGACACTTTAGTAGCAGGATACTAAGAGATGGTGTTTGTATTTTTGAAAACATTCTTGGTCCAAATATGCCACAGTTTAAGATTTGGACGAGGCTATTCAGGTGGCTCCCCGTTCAGTGCTCCTGGAGAGCATAACAATCTCAGGGCATTTAACACAAGTGTAGGTGTGAAATGGTCCCCCGCTGTGTGATATTTGGCTTTTCTCAGCGACCCTCTCAGCCGCCGGGTCGTGCCCATCCTCAATAGACACTAAACAAATGCTGCCACAAATGGCACTAATTGGCACCTCTGCAGGCTGCAGCAGGAAGGGGCAAAGGATCAAGTGGCATGGGGTACAGGCTGAATGAGAATAAATGTTTTGTGGGAGAAATCAGGGCAGCTGTTGCAAAATAGGAAGATTGAATTAAAATTCCATAAAGATCAGGAGAGATTTGGCCTTTTACAACAAAAACGAGAGCTGTTTGTCAGCTCTGTGCCTCAGGTATGTTTGACTTAAGGTAGTACAATTTACTCAAAACATGGATTTAGTGCAGGGTACTTCACAGCACATCTCACATTCAGTATTTAAAAAAAGACTAAAGTGGGGTTTTCAAAGTTCATACAGAGCTATCACAAAATGTCTCCTTCTGTAGTCAGGTTCGCCATACTTTGATTTTTGTCTGTACCATGTTTAAGACAAACATGCTGAAAGTAAAGGCTGTAGTATGCGTCATCCGAAAAGCCTGTTGGAGCATTAGAAGGTGGCAGAAACCCCCTATGCGCAGGTCAATTCCGGCTGCTGGGCACACTCGCTTCATGCTGCGATTGGGTGGGTGTGGTGAGGTGTGAAAGTGGGCAGAGCTTTATTTTCTCGCCAAAGCTCTGTTTTTTTATTTCCATCAATTGCACTGTGCTCTGCAAAGAGGAGTGAAACTGAAAGTGTTATTCTTTATTCCCCTTTATATCCCCATTTACAATTCCTGTTAAGATGCCCTTCCCTCTGCTTAAGCAAGAGTTTAAGATAATATTTTATGCTGATACGCTGTAGACATATACATGAATTTTAACATTTGTTGAATATACCTGATTCGTTGATTAATCGATTTAGGAGGAAATGCGTGAGCAGAAAGCTTATGCCAACTGCAACCCGATGTAATGTTTTACATTCTTAAGTAAATCGACATGTACGATGTAATCTAGATCTGTACTCACAGTATACAAATGCTGATTTTGATCTTATTATGGTGTTTATTATTCATTGACTTAAACGGAGTAGAACTGAAGTTAGCAACATGCCAGTGATTGAGCCAGGCTGTTGTGACTAAAAGTAATACGTAACTGCAGAGGAAGAGATACTGGATGAGGTGCTGCACCAACAATGGAAATCCACTGCATTCTAACTTACCAGTATTAATTCAAGTATTAGCGTTGAGCCTGTGAGAAATGGTGAGGACTGTGCACTATTGAAATTTGCCCCAGATAGTCTGCTGGATGACACTGTCAGTTCTAAAGGAGAAAGGGAACACAACACCTCAGCAGAAACAAAACTCTCTTCCTATAGACCCTTGGGCAGGGATTTTACTCCACACAAAACAAAGGCTGATCCTCAGCAGGTATGTGCAGTGGTAGACACACTTGAAATAAAGGGCAGCAGAGGCCATTCTTATTACGAAGAGCAAATGGGTTTACTTTTTGACTTTTGTGGTACATAACTTCTGATTTGATTCCTCACTGATTTTCAAAACCAGCTTGTGTAATCATATAATGCACATTCACAACAACACATTTCTACGAGTCCACTACTTATTTACGCATGTCATGCAAGAGCTGCTAAAAAGCTGAAGAAAGCCCCAAGTTAATAACTGTCAACAGCTAATCAACTACAGCTGCAACACAACAAAGCAATGTGTGCCCCTGCTTTATAGTTTGGTCTGATTACTGTGACACTCTGGCATGGTTTCCTGAGCATTGGATTGTACTTATTTTTATATTTGTACATCTAAGATAAATCTCATTGAGGAATCAGTTGTTTGAGTTGCACGTCACTGATTTGAGCTCTACAAATCCCCACCTGGAGCAGCCTTGGGTCCACATTGGTGGGGCCTCATCAAAGATAAGGACATTGTTTTCCCAGAGGATGGCCCTTGCCAAACGCATCACTTGCCTTTGACCCACACTGAAGTTAGACCCTGACTCGGTAAGCGCTGTGTCCAGCTTATTGGACAGCTCCTCCACCGTGGCCTTCATCTGCACCTGCAGCGAGGGAGAGCAGAGCACCAACCCTTCATTACTCCTGCATAAAGGCCTCCCGTGGAGATGTCTTTAAAGAGCCATCCAAACACACCCATTAACCGCCTGGCACAAAGCAGGGCCAGGTCCACTGATGACCTTGGCCAGTGCTCTCTTGTGGCCAGCCTCTAGCTTTAATCCAGGCCACCAAACCCATTCAGAGGCAGGACCAGGAGCTGAAGCCCTTCACTGTGGGGGGAGCCTTCATCCTGGTTGGCCTGACTGCCCAAACACATCTACCCCAACATTTTCAATGGTTCCCAGTTACAAGCCGCACATTGAGCTGGGCCCCATGGCCTTAATGGGATTTCCCCCCATGACTTGTGGCGAGCAGGGAGGCTGAATGGCAGCATTGTACAAGGGGACAGAGGGATCCCCCCTGGGCCGGCAAGGGGGAATCATTCAGAACCACGCTGGAGTACCTCTTGGAGTGCATTCCACAGGTCCTCATCTGTGTGCTGCCTGAAAGGGTCCAGATTCTTCCTCATAGTGCCCGTGAAGAGAACTGGGCCCTGTGGATAGATGGATATAGAAAGAGAAGGCCGTGGCCAGTTAAGATAATGACAAGGGGGAAGATGTATGAAAGGGTTAAGACAGGCTTTATAGAGCGCCGCTAGGCTATGTGTGAGGGAAAGATGTTCACAAAGGCCTTGCTACTCTCAGGAGCTCTATTCAGCGCTTCTGCCCACTATGCTTCAATAAGTTGATCGTTTTACTTGGAAAACCGGAGCTTGTGCTCTAGTGTTGGTGGAGAATAACTGTCTGAATATATAATGTAAGACAAAAGGTGCCAGCTTTAAACACCTCAAATTCCTTCGCCAAAGATATTGCTTCACTCAGTTAAATGTTCAAGCATCTCTCAATTCCATCGCTTGAACACCTTTGCGAAAGGACAGCCTTGGATTCCAGACAGCTAGTATGCGCAAGATATGTGTTTATGGTGAGCCACACACCTGTATCAAGGTTCAGCCACATAGTCGTCTAAAAGAGAGTAAATAAAGCTCTTTATTATAGTGCAGAGGAAGCAGCCCTCCAGTGCACAGGCACTGTTCCAACATGCCACTGTGTTTGCGGTAAACCTGATAAACAGAAGCAAGGCAGCATCTCCTTTTGTCAGGTCAGATATTTATTTATAAATCCTGTTTAAGGGATTTACAGAACACTTACTAGGCCTCTGCTAGGTCATAAAGAGATGGTTTTACCTTTTGTCTGGCACAATACAACTGAAGATAAGCATGTCCTGTTTGTTTTGTCCTCGTGTCCTCATTGTGAACAAATACAGCAAGGCTTTTGTCGATCACAACACTGAATTTATGACAATGAAAGGGATAGAGTGACCATTTGAAAAAACATTAACGAGACATAAATAAGTTTATGACAGCCACAGAGATAAAGCAGGGAGACAAGCAACCATCCGCAGGTAAAAGTGACTGTGATCCATTGTATCTTCAGTATAATCAAGGCAATATGATAAAGCTTACTGAAGATAATAATCTCACCATGAATTAAGATAGGAATGTTCACCTGGCAACTGTGTGATCAACTACAAGTACACAATGACTGTATCAGGCTGAGTGTGTTATGGAAACGGCATGCGCTCAGATTCATACAATGTACACATATTCGCACCTCAAACACAAAATAATTTCTCGGCAAACCTTCCTTTATCTCATAAGACTCAGGACTAACTGCTCAATTCCAATCGCAATCCAGAGGAAGAAAATAAAACATCCAGCGCTTCATCCCTGCTTCCTATGCCATAGAAAAATGTTCCACCTCTTTACTTCCAATAAGCTTTTCTCTCTGCCACCAAAAGACCACCTTGTCATTGAGCCAGCTGAAGTCCTGATTCAAACTAGTTTTTTGACACACTTTAATTGAGGATTCAATGTTATGCTGGAAAAACTGCTTTGAAGCACAGCTTTCCACAGACCGATTATGTGCTCCACCAATTCTAAGACCTCTGTTTGCCACAGAATTCATTTTTTACTAAGTCATTCCTGAGAATTGAATAGAATCTGAAATGGATCCTTTTTTAATGCCGTGTGCTAATAAATGCTTATCGTAATCAAATCTGCAGTAGGCAAAAAAAAATGAAAACTCCTCAGTGGTAACGCAGAGTATACATATCAGGATCTTTACATGAAGAAGTAAGGCAACACGCAGCTCATGAGATATTTTCCATATGAAAGACCGACTGAATATCAATTTATCTCTGTCATCTAGCAAGAGAATAAAAAGGCTTTGAGTTGATTTTTTTTTTATAAATCCAAGAGACCTCTCTCCATTTAAGTTTTCATAAGTAAAAGCATAGAACAAAAATCAACTACTCCAAATATCTGTAAGACTTCATATCATGTGCATGTCATCCTGCATGTGATACAGAGGGGTGTGTGGCTAAAGTTCTGACTCTTAACCTGCCAGTTCATGCAAGTCTTTCCCCCCCAGGAGAGTAAACAAAGTCACATCAAATACACATCACATCAATCTCAAACTAGTTTGGACTCAGCAGTAAAACTTTATCTGAAGTAGTAGCAATGCCAGAAAGCTATCAAATCCATACAACGGCATTAATGAAAGTGTTTTTGGGCATCTGGCTGCACCCTACGAAATGTTTGAGATTTGTGCTAAGTGATGGTGTAAAAGGGGACTCTGACTGTGAGGATGGGGGAGACGTCTCCTAAGCAGCTTTCCCATGTTTGGGGGGTAGAGGGCTAATCCTCTGTCAGGGATGGGGAGCTGCTCTCTTCACAGTACAGGCCGTGGGAGTCTTCTCCCCTCCCTCCTCCCTGCTGACACTCACCCGCAGGCTGGCATTTTCTTAATGCCGTATCAGTTTCAACAAGCGGAAATAAAGTTAAACTGTCTCAAGGCATCCGTTTGTCTCACTTTCAGAAATCCCCTGAGTGACGACTGTAATTCTCCTCACTTGTTTTTGCTTTTTAAAAGTGTGAAGGTTTCTGTTACCAGTGTTCATCTGACGGTGACACAGAACCGTACAGGAAATGTCAAATCAAAAGTCAAACATATCATAGAGGCATACCAAAACACAAAAAATTAGAACTTCCTTTATAACCCTTTACCCCTTATTCCTTACTGTATATAATTTTTCATGTGCAATGATACAATAACTGACACTGTGGCATCTCAAAAAAGACACCTATGGACTATGTGATGATTGACATATTACAGAGTTTGTAGACCAATCTTGACATGAAATCCTCTTACCAGATCAGGACTCAAGTGTTGTGTTTATTTTATATTCCTGTATTATTACATCTCCTCTGTCGCTTTTGTAATTTATTTCTTTTGCCAGCTACAGTTCCTTCTGCATACCTGGCCGTTCAAGGAGAGGGAATCTCTCTTTGAATTGCCTCTCCCGAGGTTTCTTCCTTCTTTTCCTTGTATGTTAAGTTGTTTTTTTAAACCTGGTAATCCCTTTGAGACATTGTATGTAATATTAGGCTATACAAAAACAAACTTGGCGTGACTATGGCGTGGAAACAATACAAACTTGATTGATGAAACATTGTATAAACTTGTACTGATGTTGAAGCCAGAATGTGTGCATACCAGCACACAACTGTGCAAATGCATCCCTTTAAACACAGTCTAATCTAAACATTGTAGCACCTGGGCCAATTTCTCTGAGCCTGTTTTGGTCTCAGCTTGTACTTTATATTTATACTGTCTCTTTTCCTGAATTTCCCCTCTGGCGATCAATAAAGTCTTATCGTAGCTTATGAATAACATACTACCACCGCTTGTCCTTTATAAGGGGTATAATCTCACATTTAGTCTTATGACATTAGATAATAGTGGAAAATATTCTAGCAATACAGAATATTCTGCACCACAGTGGCAAATATTCTGACTGATTCTAAATGCACCAAGCAGTCCCTCTCAGCACACTGGCCCAGGCTGGGCATTGGGCATGCGTGCAAAAGACTGGTGAGACAAGTAAGACGTGGGTGGGAGAAGGAAGAAGCAAAGTTGTTGCCAGTGGCGCACACAATGAGTCAGTCCTTCCTGGTCAATGTATACCTCACTCAGTGCAGCAGGTTTATTCTCATGTTACTCAACTGGCACTTTGGTACACTGCCACTCTGCTCTCCACTCCCTCTTACTCGTACCCTCGCTTCATACAGTACCATGGCTTGGGTTGGTCTCCACCCGAGAGTTGTGAGAGAGATAACCTGACCCATTGGTGCCTCCCTCACAGGGGCAGAGGGCAGAGAGCAGGTAGAGGTATGACAGTAGCAAAGTGTTACAAACACTGGCTTGCACCGGCAATAAAACTAGGGACATAATGCA
>OMOW01024320.1:8992-24516 GCA_900312555.1 Lamprogrammus exutus | reverse complement strand
TCATTCTCTTGACCCTGATCTTTGTTAATGGTTACTGCAAAAGCTAGCCTGACAGGGAACTGCCGCATGACAAAGGTGAAGGGAAGCTCATCATTTCTGTCATGGTGCGGCTTCTGACAGTAACTATCGTTTGAGGCAATTGAAGGAATGGTGCTCGTCGCAACTCCTCACAAACAAACCACAAAAAGACCACACACTCTCCAATTTTTCTTGCCGACCCTCCCGTAACATCTTCTCCCTGATATTTCTCTCGCTTCATCCCAGCCCTACCCATCACCCCTACCCCAGCCTCCCCTGACCCTTCTTCCGCCCCCATGAAGTAGCGTTAAAGTTAGCAAATTCGCCCCTAACACCATGTAAATGAAAGGAAAAGCACCATAAGCAAATGCAGACCCCTGAACAATGTTTCAGGCAAGTTTGGAGACGATTGGAGGAATGATGTTCTTTGTATTGACGTACATACATATATACATACATACACGCGCTCTCCATTTATAGTGGTAAATATAAGATATAAGATAAGATTATCTAGTTTTTAATATCTTTTTCTCTTAAAAAAAACTTTTTTCACATTCTACATTCCTCTTTTGACAAACTCACGGCTTGTTTCTACTTAGCCTACAGTCGTGGTCTGTTAACTAGTTTGTGTTTGTGATTTAAAGGGTGAGCATTCAGTTCTTTCCACGGGAAAAGTATAAGATACTTCTCACATCAATTATACCGAATGTCCTCTTAGTCTTCTCTCTGACGACCAAAGCCCATTTGTTAGTGGAAATTGAAAAGAAAAATGAGAGAGACGTTTAAGCGCAGACTTGTGATGATTTTTTGGCCAGGCCTCCATTTTATCATTCCCTCCTCTCTATAAACCTGCCATGCTGTCACTCTGATGTCTGTGCAGGCAGTAATTCACCACTAGCTGCATTCAGAACAATTAAACCTGAATGATCGCAGACAGGAGAAGTCGCCCACCTCAGAGTTCAATGACCACTGAAGACTCCTAAGCCTCCTCCACTTCCTCCAATTCAAGCAGACTTGTGTGTCAGCTCGTCCAACCAAAGGACACCATCTTATAGAGCAGCTGAACTCTTGTATAAGTCGTTACTTGTAAAGAAATACTGGGGTTCACTTTATTATGAGCTGGCTGCTTTTTCTCCATTTCCTCCTGTTGAGGAGTTGAGGAGATTTATTGAATGAAACAACACCAGTTTAACTTTTACCCAGTTTTTATGAATATATATATATATTGTTTTAACAGTGCTTTAAAATTCCTGCTATTCTTGCATTTTTGTCACTGCTCAGCCTTCCACTCTTTGAGGATTCAGCATGCTAAAAGTGTTCAAACAGTTTTATAAGCTATTTTTCCTAGGCTTAGTTTTGCATAATCTGCCAGTGTATGGAGACGTTACAGACTTAAAAAATAACAGAATAAATTCTGTGAGCATTTGATGGTATCAAACTGCATATTTAAGAGATGTATGGGGGCAAACGAGTGGTGTACCAGTACACATGCACACCCTCAAACAAAAATGCACATGTCAGCTCTCCCATAAAGGATAATTTGCGTACCGACCAACTGCAGCAAAAAGCTGACTTTTGAACTTTTGAAACCTTTGCTGTGTGCAGAGGTGGAGCAGCAGCATGGAGCCCAAACTCAATGGTAATCTCTCATGTGCTCTCCTGTGCACACTCTGAACACAGCACACACATTTGAAAACTGTTGTAGATCAGCTGATCAATCTCTGCTGCACTGTTTCACCATTCTGGTGATACTCAGGCTAGAAACCTAAAGTACCATCATCATATATAGGGAATACCAACATAAATAATGCTACTCACCTAGCTTTTTAGCATAAAGAGAAACTTTTTTTTTTTTAAACTGTTTATTGTGTTATACAGTAGGCAGTTTGTGTTGTCAAAGTTGTAAAACTCGAAGTCAATGGACTTCTTCTTGTTTTCACTCAGTGTGCACAGCGGGAGAGTAGTGTAGGAGTGGATTGATGAACATTAAAGCATTGCAAATGTTTCAAAGTAGAACCCAGATGACAGTAAGGGCATGGAAATGTGTAAACTTTCAAATATGACAACAATGAGGACACAACCTTTATTTATTTCATTTTTCCTCTTGTTGAAATATAATTTAGAAATCTTCAAACCTAATTTACTTACTTACTTACTGCATTAGAACATATTAATCCTGACACCCTGTGGATGAAGAGTGATAAATACTGTATTTCCACTATGTAGTATCACATTTAGTTGTACCTAAAGCATAGAATTAGCTTAAGATTAAACCTCAACAAAAAGGTTAGAATCTGTAATATTTTTCAAAATTATTTTCCTTTAATGTTTAAGATTTAGGAATTTTCAACAGTATACTTACACCAGAAGTATAGTGATATGGCTTTCACAGCTTTCAAGTGAAAAATTAGATGGCAGTAGCTAAGCCAAAGTAAAGGTCCTCCTCCAGGGTCCAAATAATTATGAGAGTGCCATAACAGATCAAACTTTATTTCCTTGACCTTGTCTCCAGCTTGAGGAACAGCTCAGACTTTTTGGCTGAGACCTCCTGCAGCAAATATCTCTCAGTCTTCAGGATCTCTGGCTACACAGACCTGATGTTTACACAGGATTACACATTCATTCACCGTTAAGTAAATGACCCTCTGCTGGCCAGGACCAAAACTTCTCTGGCTGTTTGGATTCTGTGGTACAGTGGTGTTTGACTCACAAAGGAATTAGCTTAGAGAATAAATCAGCTGTTCTGGCGAAGTCTTAATGTAACGTTCCAAAAGAGTCCTTGCACATGTGCTGAGTGTCACCTCCTGAGAAAATTACTTTTGACAAGCTCAAAGGCTTCATTAACACCATGGGTCTTGATGCCCAATTCCGATTTTTTTAATGTTTTAAATTTATTTTATTTACATGTTCCTTTTCAATTCACCCATGTCTGAGATCTGTATTTTTTACAGCTTACACCTGAAACAAACCACATGTGCAAACACAGGTTTGGGTTCCCAGATGGAGGTAAATGAAAAGCTATAACTATTGCACCATTAAAGATCTGGAACGAATTAATGATTAAGAGGGAGCACTTCTTGCGGTTCGAAGCCCTATGTGTCACGATAACCGGAGCTCATTCATAAAGATTCCTTTACCTTAATTAGAGCACCTGTGTAATGTTGTGACGCATTATTTTTAAGGGGTCTACCTGGTAAAAGCCATGAAAACCAGCATGTTAATGAGCTGCTGCATGTTTAAGTGCATGTCTTTATATTGCTTTCTCTTCTGTCAAATCTGCAAAGGAAACCAAAATCTCTGCTTTAGACCTCTGCACTTTAAGAGAGGTGGTCTGTGTCTCTGTCTGGGGCCTGCCGCAGGAGGGGGAGGGGGGTATGGAGTGGAATGTGTGTCCGTGAGAGAAATGCGGAGCTTAGATGTTGACACTTGAGGAGGAGGCGCAGCTCCACTACAATGAGTCAGAGATCAGATCAAAACGTTTCCTTTAAATAAGGTGACTAATCAACTGTGTGGGCTTAGATATCAGATTTATTGATCACATGTGAACCAAATACAATTTAAAACATCGCCCAGATTTTACACCACTATAGTTTACTGTCGGATTGAAACAGGTCTTAATTTTTGCGTGGCAATGTGTTTTATGAATAACTTACCCATCATGCAATGATGTTTATTAATGAGGGAACATGGTTGCATGACACATTTTCCCTTTATGACACATCAAATCTGGCATTGTGCTTTATGCTTTATCTTTTATGCTTTATTATTAATTACTTGCCCCCACTGTGTTTTGTCCAGGATTGCCAAGCCTTGCTGGAGGTATGTCCCATAATGAGTGTTTCACATAGAAATGTGGCTCAAAATTGAATATTCAATTCCATGTGCTTTTTTAAGTGTTTATACATGTTGACACATATGCTATTTGTGCCATGTGAAGAAAAAAATAAGAATTAGGTTGCTTGTACCTAAACCAGTAATTGTAGCCAAAGAGTTTGAAGCATCATACTTGTGGACAACTTTGCTCGCCATCCAGATGCTGGCTTCACAGAAATGTCGTAAAATGTATTATTGATAATTATTTTTGAGCAAATCAATGTGTTTTTCAGTTGAACAGATGCACTTAACACCTGTAAAAACAGTGAGTGTTGTTGAAGTCCATTTAAGTGAATCCAAGGAAGCTGAGAGCATGCTGATGAAAATAAACATCATGACATAAAGCTCTATTTTTGGGACACTATGCAACACAAGCACTCTGTTCTACTGTGGTAACAGTATCACATTCGTGCCAGATTGTTGAGATATGATTTTATTGAAAACATGTCTTTTAGAATCCAGAGCCCCAAATCTTTTTGAGTGAAAAGTCAATATCCTCTGGGCTTCCTGCCAGGTGTGATCTCATCAGCCCTATTGGCTGTAATGACGTAATTACAGGAAATGCACTCAGTTAAGAATCCAAAACTCCTAATTGTGGATCCTTCACTTCTTAGAAAGTCTGTAGTGTGGGAATAGAAAATTAGTCCTATAATCGTCCTATAATTCACAGCCTGACTTGGACTACACAGGTTGCTGAATTTTCCCGTTTGGCCTACGGGGGAGTCACACGTTCTTCTGTCAAAGCTAATATTAAAACCTTAATTGGCCAACCACTCTTGGCTGGATGAAAAAAAATCGCGTTTGTTGGAAAATGTAGATTTACCTGTGCTTCAACCTTCTGATCAAAAGGATTTACCACTGTGACTCTAAACCAAGGAGCATTTTATACTATCACATTCAATCATTCAGAGGTCTATTTTGAAACATTTGTTGTGCTTTAATGTGCAAAAAACTAACTGATCCACCTCTACTTTCCCTTGCTGCAGCACCAGCGTGCACTCAGGCAGTTTTAGGTACTGCCTCTTTAAGGCTCCCTCTCTAAAAGCCTGCTTTGTTATGATTGGCCACCTGTGTTAGGCTGTAGCCCAGGTTCCACTTTTTGCACTTTTTTCTCAGTGACGTAGTGAACATGCATGAAAAAACATTTGCAGATTTTGCTGCGTCCAGCTCGTTTCCATTCAATTGGCTTTTTAACGATAAAATAGTGTGCATAATGACATCACCCCCAGAAGAACACCGGAATTACAGTGAATTTGGCACAGATCAACCTATGTATCCAAGTAACAGACCTAGATGCAATTGCACATCAATTTACTCAGGCTGGTAAAAGTTAAGCGTAAGCCACCTCTGCATGCATTTCCTCAATTGGCAGACTCCCCTTATGTTACGCAATCCTTCATCTTTATATCTATATTTGATGAATCGCAGAATCTTATATTATTATTATTTATTTGTTTTTGTATAGTGTGCACGTAAACATACTATAGTAGACTATAAAAATCATGGGGGGAAATACAAAAATATATGTCCCCTTTAAATATGCTCAACTGTAGTTTGTGCTTTATAGTCAAGAAATTAAAATGCAAAAAATATTCGGTATGATGCTTCAAAAATAGTGTATAACATCCATCTTCTTGGAGCTGTTTCATGTAGTCATTTTCAATTTTGCATGTGGCTTCCACAGCTCCGTCATCACTTCAGCCACCTGTCAGCTGAGCACCATCAGCATCTGTACTTGGCTCACAAATAGGCCCCTCATTCACAGGGGATATGACAGATGCAGGCTTTAATGTTGATATGTTGATGCTGATACACTGCTCTCCCATGCAGACTTGTGTCCATTCAGAGGTCAATACTGAAGCAAAAACTCTCAAGGAAAACCAAGAGAAAGCAGTGGTATAATGCTGAGTGAAAGGAGGAGCCACAGTAAGTCTCTCTCTATATCTTCCTTTTTTTTAAATGAGAACCTCTGTGCCAACCCTTTACAGTTTGGGTTTAATTGTCAGGAAGGGGACTGATTTATTTCCCCATGAATTACACACGTTTCTGCGGTAGGACCCAGTCCATAATGTAATCTACACATGTGCATATGTGTGCTCTCTGAGTGTGTGAATAATGTTGCTGCTCACTCCATTCTGCAGCATTGATGTGTGAATATTGTTTGTTTAAACGTATCTAAATAGTTTTCATTTTAATTTCATGGTAAAGAAAGATGGCAAACAAACTGTCACAAATGATAATGTTTATAAATGGATAATTTGGTACATGTCATACCAATTCTGTACATGTTCATTAATGTAACTATTTCATATTCTTATAATTTTGTGCAACTGCACAGCTGGACATTGGTACAATAACCCAAACAAAGTGAATATCTTGTCTGGATGAAAACAAAATAATCATGTTATTTGCTGGACTTACTGTCTCCTGTAGGAAATGTTTATCCCTCAGTGTGTTCAGGGGTCCATTTAAAATCTGCACAAAATTTATGACATTTCCCCAGTAATTACAGCAAAGAGAGCAAGAGGATTGATTGATGCTCCATATGAAACTGAATTGCGGAAGTTTTGCCAGGGTTGTAGGAATATCCTTTTTTTCTGCAAATTGGTTTTCCTCCTCGACCTCACTGAGTCGCCACTAGGTACCACAGGGAAGCTTCTGCAGGGAGCCATAACTGCCTCTAAAGGCCTTTAAATCCTCTATTTGATGGCTTGAGGATTCAGCAGGAGGATTTGAAAGGGATGAAGAGAAGAAAATTGCACATCCTTAAGAAAACAAAGAGCATTTCCTTCCCTATGTCAGGATGAAAAAGGGGAAGAAAAAATGAAAATACATACTAATTCATCATTTGCTTTTACTGCTCCTTGATGGCCTGTAACTTACTCTGACTTTTCCCCTTCATACTGTCAGATTCACAATCCACTACGCCATGTTTTAATGACCTTAGTATAGGCAATTCTACATTGTCCAATAAAGGTTTACACTTTGAACTGTGATCCATGGTATGACTAACACATTTTATATTATCTCGTGAATTATACCGTAATGGAATCATGCATAAAACAGTTAATGATTGACATGGAGAGGATGAAGAAATCGCAGTGATTAAACTCTAATGACTCAACTTTTTCCTTAAACACCAAATGATGGATCTGATCATCTCATTCGTTCAACTTCTTCCCCTCCCGATACACAGAGCTTTTACAGAGGTTTTAATAGCAATTCAGGCGAGCTGACAGGGATGACATATGAGCGTGTGCTATAACCTGTCTCGAGGCATCATTTAAGCACTGCTGCCATATGGCAACTCCATTTTGGAAGCGCTGCTTCAGTGGATTCCTGAAAGTTGTCTGGTACTGTCATTGCTCATCCTACAGACAGGAGAGTGTATCTTCCCCAACCTCTATTCCTTATGGAGAAAATGGGAATGCTTTGAAAGATCCGGACAGTCAGGCCAGCAGACAGATAAATAGATTGATAGATACATAAATGCATACAGTACATGCATTACAAACATACCTACATATTTCTACATTTATATTCTGAAACTTGAGTCATAATTCATATTCTGAAAACAATGGTAGCATTTACAACTGCATTCGTAGAGATGAACTTCACTGGCAGTATCCTTTGGAAACTGGAGCCATAAATTTTATTACTATTAAATGTTTCTAAAGGGAGTTGACAAATAGTTGAATGGAGTTGATTTTCCCCTCCTGCTCTTGGCAGGGCAGCGCAGAGGAAAATTCCCTCTCTTGAAAAGAAAAAATATACTCACATTAGTACTGCCAATCCATTCATCTTGATGCTGTTTGAGTGTAATTTAAGCCTTTTTAAAACGCCTGCTGAAAATACAGTGTGCTTTAAGGGCAGTTGCAAGTATTTTATGAGCACAATAAAATTGTCACTGCATATGGATTAAATGGATGTTGATATACAGGCATGACGTTTTTCATGTGCATGGGTGTTTACAACTGAGTGTTAATATGTCTGCTGCTGAAGGAGTAATTGTAGGCTGAATTTGCTTGAATTTGAGCCTCAGTGGCATGAATCATCTCTGATTAAAAACAACAGTAATAAGACTAAAATATATTTGGGTTAAACATTCCTACTTAACATCCAGACACAAGTCTTAAAAATTAGAAGTGAGGATTAAGTTGGGATTAAGTATTTGCTTGCTAGATTCCAGTTTTTCCATTTGGCAGGGTCACACAATTCACTCAATTCTGAGACTGGTTAATAAAAGGGATAAACAGAATTTTTATAAATATCTGATATGTTTATAGTTCTTATTTCAGTAACTCTTCTTGCCATTGACTTTTTAACTTAATCGATACACTTCTGCCTATGTATACATACACATTTTGAACTCTTATGCTATAATGGCAGTTTAATAAGTTTCAAGTCCATGGTATCATTGTAAAGCACACACTTTAAATGTATTGTGTATCTTATCATCGTGGTCATATAGTCAATAACCTGTTAAATTTTGTAATTAAGAGACGGAGTCAGAATTAGAGGACACTAATGCGTTCTAATGAGTGCCCCTATAGTTTTGGTGCTACCTATAGCAGCCCACATAGGATCTCATGGAAGTATGTCTTCGCAGTAGTTGTACAAAAGCAGTTAAAAATGTATGTTTAAGTTATTCAATTGTTTACAATGCAGCTTATTCTGCATTCACTTCTGACTACATCCCTGTGTTTGGTTAAGGATGTCAAATGTTGCCAATGATCCAATACTGCATACCACAACAAAGTATGGTTCAGATTGAAATTATGTTATAAAACATTAAATTTGTACTGTATGTGAAGGTAAAATCTGAGATTGAACACTTAGCCCAGGTCCCACAGTCCATACTTGCATGACTGCATGAATGTTTACTGACAAAAGGTGAAATAAAATAATATCCTCCAAGTCAGAAAAGAATCCAGGTGCACAGCAGGTGAAATTAAGTGGAGATGTACTTTGGTACTCGCTTGCTTTGTAGGTCTGCTTTGTGTTATAAACTTATGATTTGCTCTCGAGGCTTGTTTGCATAATTCTGAGGTCCCTGAAAGGATAAAAATCTCATAATTCATACTCGAAGAATCTGGTAATAGCTTTAACGATGTCCTGTGGGCAGCGCTGTAGTCATCCAACCACAAGCTGATTTTGTGGGGAAGACTTCCCTACCATGGCTTTGGGTCAGTGTGATTTACACACATGTTTACTGATGTCTTTCAGATGGTCCCTCTCGCTGCTTATTGTCTTCCACTATTAGTTCCCAGATGAATCACCAGTGGACAAATTTGGGCCTTCTCTGAGGATCTGCAATATTTATTGAGGTTATGCATCACTGTGGACCTCTGTATTGGCTTCCCATTGTAAGGAGGGGAAAACAGATGGTCCGTGGTCATGGCATGTTTGGACATTGAAACACTTGGATTTCATGGTGCTTTTATGCACATTTGGTTTACATCTTGTTCAGAGATTATGATGGGCCTCATTTTGTCTGCTGGATGTTAAATATACAGTATATTGCCCTATTGTTAGCCCACAAATGTAAGATTTCAGTATCTCTTTAGTTCTCATGATCTACTGACTCCAGCAAAATCACTGAGATGTAACATTCTCCTGAAGATATATGACTCTCTGCAGTGTACTGTATTTGCTTGCTGTCAATTGTATTTACTTTGAAATTCCTCACACCAAAGCAGTCCACTATTTCTGAGTTTATACAGCAGTTTTTCTACCCCTCTTTATTAGCCAGCTGGTAATACTCGAGCATGTTTATTACGATAGGGTGAAAATAAATGAACCGCAATGATTAAAGCAGATATGTAAATATTGTGTCATGCAATGCATAGGCTAGGGAGCCCCACTGATTACCTTTAAGTAAAGAATAATGAACTCACAGCTTAACTAACCATAGAAAGGTAAGCCAGCAATGAAACTATTCTATTAATGCATGTGTGAAATAACCACAGGTCTGTTTTTCAGAAATATCTTTATAACTTAAAAATGCTCTTAGCATTGGTTGAAAGTACTGAAGTAAAAGTACTAATACCACAATGGAGAAATATTTTTTCAATGGAAAATGTACTTGTTATGAAGAATGGCGCCTGACAGAGTGGTAAATTATTAGGCCATGTTATAATTAATAATGGAAATCCCCAAAATTGAGAGCGCTATCTGGTATGGATTTTGAAAAATCGACCAAACTGGAGACATTTTTCACCCTACAGTGGAGGAAGTTTTTCACTCTGATGGTTGAAAAAAGACTGGAATGATTTCATGCTTTACTAGAATACTGATGGTTGACATGGATTCAAGGAAAAACCTACTTTAATAGAATTCTCTGGCAATTTTACATAATTTAATTGGGGTTTTTTCAAGGAGATTATGTCCACACAAGGTCACCGATGTTTTTTTGTAAGTTGGAGCATTTTTGGCAATATTTGTCGTTTACTTACTAGGTCCGTATGCAATTGAATGGACACTTATTAAACCCTGTTCTGTTTCTTCTACAACACAAAGATGCAACACTAAAAGCTAAACTTATCTTGTGCATTCCCAAATAAAACTGTGTTATGCTATGACTCTAACACCTTGTAAAATCAAATTTATTTTTGTAAAATTTTCCTTACAACTCCTTGCATGTATATCTACAAGTACATTCTCTCAGCTACTTCATGTTATGGGGCGAGATTGAGCAAACAGCAAACTGATGTGAGAAGGCACCAGGAAGTAACTATAGGAAAACAATTGAACAAATACAATGTTTAAGGGTAAAACATCATAGAAACACTTTCTGAGGCAACGGTGAACATATTAGTATCTAACTTAACTTATAACTTCAAAAGGGTCTACTATGGACCTGGTCGGTGAACGGCAAATACCGCCAAAAATGTTCAAACTTACAAAAATAAAATGTTAGTGACCCGCTTTGGACAAAATTCCCGAAAATCAATAAATGTTGGACTTTATGTGTCTCAGACAGGTTTGAGCCACCACAAGCTGTAATGCAAGGATGAACCACCATTTGGAAATGTCTCATCATTGGTGTAGGGTGCATTTTGCTGGCACTTTCTTTGAACATTATCAGTCTATATCAGTCAGTCTGTGTCAGTCTATAGTATGAACTGTGGCAAAGTTGTTTTCATATTGAAAGTGGAGTGTCAGTGCAGGCTAGGCGTCATATCAATCATGTGACATGATGGTGATGAGGTGATGAATGTGTTCGCAATGGATCGATCTGGGATGTTGAAATTGTCATCTCTAATGTTAAATCTTAAGGGTTGTAACGGAGCAAAATTGCAAGATATTAACTTAGTAAAGTGTGCACACTAGACTGTTGAGCATGCTACCTGGTTACTCACTGTGATGTTGGTCATAGACAGTAACAATCTGTGACATTATCCACTGGGGTCACTGAATGCTTTGATGCGTATGAAAACAGTGGAAATCAATCTGGCCTTCACCTTCTCAACCCAATAGAACACTTGGAGATTTTGGCTCTATCCACCACCATCATCAAAACACCAAATGAGGGATTGTCTTTTAGAGGAGTGGTGTGTTTTAGTGGTGTGTTTTAGAACATACAGTTCCACAGACGTCTATGCAAATCTCTTCCAGGGTGCTTTGAAGCTGTCCTGGCTTGTGGTGGCCCAGCACCTTAGACGGTTTATGTTGTTTTTTCCTTTACTTTGGCCCCAATCTGTTAAATGTTAAACCTCTCTTTCCTTCACAACTGAAGATATTTGACATGTCATCAAGTTAAACAAATGCAACAGCAACAGTAATCAACTTTCATAGTGAAAGTAAAATCGCATCTATAAAGGTACTTAATACTACAGCAATCAGTTAAATAAAATGTACATTTTTCCCTCAGATGTACTTGAGTAGGAGAAATGGAAATACTAAATCAAAACTGTACTATAATGCAGTAATTAAGTAAATCTACTTGGTTACTTTCCACCTTTGCCAGTGTTCATCTGACTGAAAAGAGACGCCCTGTGTGTGAGTTACATTTACAGAAAGTGAGCAGTTCAGAAGTCATACAAATATTAACGGCTGTTTGGTGCTCCTTGTTGGAAATTGTCTGTAAGATGAATACAGCTTGTCTGAATCTGTTTATTTCTAGACTTTAGTCAATTTATTACGCTGTCCATTGGAGTCTAAGTCGTTGACTCCATATTGTGATGTTTTGGATACCATCTACAGACTATTATTATACTAATATTCATCTTACCATGACAGGCAGTCAGAGTAGAGCAGCTGGTGGATGTTTCCACACACACAGACACACCCTGATAGTGATTACTGAGCTACAGCTCGACTGTCTTAGGAGGTTTTCAAATCTATAGCCGCTTTGCTGTGATCTGAATCAGCAAATGAGTTGTTACTTTCATTGCATTTACCTTTGGATCCCTTTGGTTTGACAAATTTCACGCAAGCCAAAATATATCACCAAAAGTCATGTAAGTATACTCGCTCTGTTCCTTTGTTAAAAATGTGTGGGGGCAGGAAAATAACATGGAACAACGACAGAATTGGCGAATGTTCCTTGTAGTGAGCCAAACACCAAACTATACTAATCCAACAGAATGCCAAGTTTATTAAATGAACTTCAAGACAATGTCATGGAGAGCATGTGACGTGTTGGGCAAGCTTTAGTAGCATTCATCCATCCAGGAATCAAAGGTGTAGAGTACTGAATGTTAACCACACGCTCCTAGCTCCCCTTGGTTGGAGATCAGTCAACAGATCATTAAATCTCCTTGTAGTCGATTCAGAATTAGTTTGGGTCATGATCAAACAGAAATGAACTCTGGAAGAGATGTTTTGATGACTGGGCTGTTTTTAGTATTGCCCAAATGAACTATTAAGGCGGAAAACATACCAGCTACACTAGATCAAGCACGTAGCTGTGAAAATACCTTTAATGTTGAAATGATGAAGATGAGCGGTCGGAAGGCTTGATATGTTACGACTAACTATAGGTAATTAAAAGTGTAGTTTCTACTCTTTTCTAGATTTAGAATTAATTCAGATCATGTCCTCAACACAGACAAACTTTTCCAGAGTTCCTTAGTGATTGGACAAAAATGTTGAAACTTTTATAATACTCAGATTACGACAATACATTTTTTAAAACATCATGTAAATGCCACAATTAGATCAGCCTAATCTTACTCCAGGTACTACAGAGCCCTTAAAGTAACATTGGCAAGAATTATATTTTTCCAATTTCTTTTGTGCACCTGATTTTATGTTGTGGGTATCAAATATTATCTCGTGCGCATCATTTCAGGCTTCAAAATTCACTTCAGATGCCATTCAGAGACAATGTCGCAATGATGACTGGCAAGCAAAGCATTTATGTCTTTATAATGAAGTCTACGGTGGAAATAGATCAACCCACTCATGTATCAGCATTTTTATGCAGAATGATCAGCGGAAATCACATAAAATAACTGGTCTTTTAAGCAAGCAGGTTTCCCATGTGCACAAGATTATCTGGTGCTCACCAAATAATATCGTGTGCACAAGAAACCTTAGAGTGAGCCACCTGGTGGACTGTCCAGATACTCTAATTACACAATGCTTAATGTATATTTGGTGAATTGCGGAATCCTATTAATTCCGTCCATGTATATGGCTTACTTGCATTTTTGCCTTAATCGTAGCATAAGAATCTTTTTTTTTGTGTATAATTTTAAATGATTAATGTCCAACAATTAAATTAAATTAAATTAAATTAAATTAAATTAAATTAAATTAAATTAAATTAAATTAAATCAGGGCGATTTAAAGTGAAAAGAACTCAATATTAAAAACATCAACAAGAGTCTTTAAATGTCGATACCGGAGTTTGGTTCAAATCTCCAAAACATATGGGAAGCCCTTTGAAGTGCACTGGGAGCAGTTGAGGCGGCTGTAGAACTTCTCATTGTTTACATTTCTACCCCCAACCTCCTTCCTCTAAATAAAGAGGTAAAATGTTAAACCTTACACACATCGGCTCAGTTCATTATACCCAGCTAAGTGAAGACTTCCTGATTCACCTACCACCCCACAGACCCGTTGAGAGTCCCCTGTGTGGTTTTTATGCAGTTACAACAAGCAGGGGAAAAAACCCTGTCAGACGGGACTTTGGGCTCGATTCCAATTAAAAGCTCCAAATTGGCCTAAAAAACCCAGCCAGCTCCCTCATCTCAGCCTTATCTAAAAAACAGCCAGTGGTCCATAACATGTAAAGCAAGTTTTTCATCGAATGAATTATGTTTTCAGACGTGAGTAAGTATTATTTCATCATTATAGCTTCCTCTCTGGCTAAATTTAAACCAAAAGCCTTTTCCATTACATTGTGTGGCTGGGAGATTACCCTCTGGAGAGAAACAGTATGGGCGAGGGGCCTGGCTGTATTTATCTTTCAGTCTTTCACCTGTCTTCAGATAACGTTTCCTTTTTAAGTCTAGCAGTAGGGATTTACTGGGCTGCTTCCTTCCGGGACCCTGTGGAATACAACATTAAACCACAGGGAGGAGAGAAAACCTGTAGTGCACTAAAATAAAGTTATGTCAAAACCATTCTGCTCTTCCTGTAGTCTTTCCTCAACCTTGCAAGTATCCTCCAAGGAACTGAGAACATTACAAGCCATTCACTTTATATGAATGGGCACTAACAGACTTTTTCGCCATTTTGATTTGTCTAAATTTGCAGGCATATCCTGTGGTCCATCAGGCACAGCCTTAGTTTCAATTTGGTGTCTCCCAGTGGATCCTTGTCTTCCTATTTCAAGTGGAAATAGTATAGAGTTTTACCCTTGTGCACATTCAGCTGCTTCAAAGCTGGGGATCACTTTTTCACAAGGGAGATGTACAAGTGAACACCGTGATGTTTGGAGAAAATTGGCAAATTATTCACAAACAGCAAGGAAATGCTGAGAGAGACTGTCCAGACACTACTCTGTGCCTGTAATCAGATCAGCGATCACGTTTGTCACAGTGAAGATCAGTCAAAGAATAAATAAATGATATATCATAGTTTAGCTGTAATTTAACAGAGGTCTGCAAAAGTCTTTGACAAAGAAGAAAAGCACCTGTATTTTTATTAGGGCAGACCTGCATTATACTACTCTATAAAGTTTGTACACTGTCAGGGGAATCGTTTCTGATGATCTGTAGACCAGCAGTGTGCCTTACTTCATACAACATTTTGTCCAGCGGACATGTTTGATGATGATGTCAGCGAAAAGAATTCATTACAGAGGACTGTTATTTTATTTCAGAGGATTTTTAAGTAAGGGTCCTTTAATGAATCCTCTGTTTAGTTTGAAATCTGTTAACCATAATAGATGTGTTAAGCACTGGATTGTATAAGTGAATATTCACACTGTTCCAAAGTCAGACATGTGAGATGTTATGCCTGGTGAATGTAGCACAACGTCAAGTGGTATGCCAAAAGTAGAGTTGCTGTGATTATCACAATGTTTGATCCTCAGCAACACCCTCATGACATTTCATGCTGTATTCCTATTTGTTGGTTTATCAACGAGGGTGTAGCAGCAGTTACAGTGAGACATATTATCTCACAGTGTACACATTTTAATGATTCTCTGGAAAATTCTGTCTGATTGAAGTCAGTGA
>OMOW01024316.1:0-13470 GCA_900312555.1 Lamprogrammus exutus | reverse complement strand
TCTTTCCCTACACGACGCTCTTCCGATCTCAAGCAGCCACTCAGAAATCTATGTATAAATATGTCCCCTTTAGATATATATATTGCCTCCTCAATTTACAAATTTGACGGAATGATTTTGTAATTTAAGGCCACGATGTACAAATTTGAGGGTCAAATTTGCAATGAATCTTCTTCACCCTAAGTTAAGTCCTCTGCAGACAACCATCTATCCTTCACGTCCTCCTCTATTTTCTAAATTATAGATATAAGTGGCAGCTGAGGTTCTGAATCTGTCGAGCACCGCGCACGGCTACACGGAAAATTTCATTTCCTGCCCTGATCCTGGCAGGCATATTCGTCACTCAGGCTCGTCTCTCAGACTCCTCCCGCCTTTCATTGGCATGGAAAGTCTTTTAGGAGGACTGATGGAGGCCATTGTGCCCGTCACAAACCACTACCCGCTAATGTAAGACATTAGAGACGACAGCCCAAATTTTATGGCCCGCGCTGACTTCCTCTTCTCCTCTGGCAAGTTATGAACTCCCAAGATTCACCTGAAGGTCACTGCACTGGAGGTCATCCTTATAGGAAAAAACAGAAGAGTATTAGCTTTGGCTTTTGCTCGCATCAAAAGATCTTGATCAAGTCAGTGACCACATAATACCTTGTTTAATATTATCTACCATTTCCGGTGTGGCTTTAATCCGCATTATTAGAGTGTCTTAAGGTCGGCCTGCCACTGGAAGTTTCTCCCAGCAGACACCAGCTCTGATGCCGTAAATATCATGACCTTAGTGTGAGCAGAACATTATGTTTGTTTTTATTTTAGGCATCAAGCTATTGCTCCTATTGAGAGAAATGTACAGTGTGTGCAGCGACAGAACAACCTTTAATTCCTCTAGGACCACAAGGAGTGAACAGTGAAAAATGTCACTGTTGTGTTCTGATAGTGTTCTGTGAGCGTACAACAAAAAGGTGAAAGTAAAAACCATAACAGCTACTGAATGACAAAATTAAAATGTTTTGGGGTTTTTTATGTTGTTGGTATATCTACATGTCATGTATCATACAACCTCGAAACATTATAGCAAAAAATGTTTTAGAAATTAGCAAATTAAGAAAGATTTTGCGACAACCCTTCCGTACTAATTGTATGGTGATCCATTTTTGATCGAGTCCTTCACATTCGCTCCGTAAACGACAACTAAAGAGGTCTTGAAATCAATCAAAAGTAAAATTGCAAACATGACTTTAGACTCCAGAGGGATAATGATAATGGTAGAGGTAGACATCCGTATCGATTATGATATTTAACAAATCGGACTAATTGAACAATATTTGTCTCTCTCTCTTTCTATTCCCCCGTCTCTGCCTGTATTCATCTGCCTGTTCTCTTTGTTATCCTTCTTTGTTTCTCTTTCCCTCTCCACCTGTCTGCCCTTCTCTGTGAATATTTCTTTACGTGTCATCTCCATTTGCTCTGTGATATGCTGCTCTTTGCTTTTTCTTTGTCTCCCTATCTGCTGCTTTCTCTCTTACTCTTGATCAATGTCTCTTTCTCCTTTTTTCTTTCTGTCTCTGTTCATCATGCTTCCTTTATCTCTGCTTATGACTGTACTTTTATCTTTCTGTCCCCCTCCTTCCTCGTCTTGCGACTCTTTCTCTTTGCCCCATCAGGAAAGCGGAGATGGAGCTGAAGAGGAAGCAGGAAGAGGAGGAGAGGAAGAGAAGGGACGAGGAGGAGAGGAGAATTCAGGTGGGTGTTGCTGTGGCCCCAAACATAGTGAAACTTTTAAAAAAAAATCAGATTGATCAGATGATGTGTGTCGCTGTGTAAAAAGGAAAAGGAAAAAAAGTTGAAATAAGGAGCTGCAGCCTGTTATATCAGCTATGTATGCCATTGGATAGATTGATAAGTTCTGAGCCTATCACACCTCTTATTCCAGTTCCAGTATGATAAAATCGCCAGCTGATATGTCACCATCATTTTATGCATCATCTGTTTTTATTTGTGAACAGTGACATTGAACATACATAGCACAACAAGTACTTTACAGTGCGGACAAACAGAAAGTAACGGTCATCTACATGGAAATATAAAAGAAGCTAAAAGAGAATTTGTTGGAGGTGAGTGTAAAAGACCGGACCTGTTTCCAAACATGAAAAGGGCTTTAGCTGGAAGAGGTGAAAGTCTGAGGGCCCAAAACATTTCTGCTGACTTCCTTATGTGACAGGCTCAGAACTTATCAATCAAAATAATAATTTCTAAATTGATTTTATTTGTAAAGGCAGCAATGTAATCTATGTACACTTTAAAGCGGTTAAGGGCTCTAGCTTGAAATTTCAGTTTTAACAAACCTCCACTGGATCCAAACACGAGCAGCCATTCACTTGGTCAAAAAGTTCCTGACACATGTTGGTCCATAAACAGAATCGTGTAAAAAAGAATGTCCAGATACTAAGGCCACGGCTATTTTTAACAAGCCTCCTCTGGGAAATTAGGTTCTCACAAAGCAGTAAAAAGTATGAAAGCAGACTGAAAATAGGAGTAAAAATGGAACAAAGGGTTTGTGTGCCTGCATTTGTCCACATAGTCACAGATTTGTCTTCGAGGACAAACGAGGCAAAGTCCTGAATTCTCCCCAGTAACAGCTTTACGTCCTCTAATCCTCTTCTAGCTCCTCTGGCAAGAATATCACCACATTTTATCTCTGTCTATCACTGTGTCTAATGGCCTGCTGTGTCACTGTCTCTCTCTGTGTTTTTGTGTGTGTATATGTCTTATGCTATCCTTGTGTGAAGGACTAGAAAAAGGACTGACACTAGATGGTTATTTGGACTTGGTTTCCTCTTTGGAGTCTAGAGTAATTTTATAGTTTTACTAGACACAACAACAAATTTTGGCTTGTGAAAATCTGCACATTTATGCCTAATTCACCAGTTTCATTATATTGAAGTATTAATTGTAGAAAAAATATTTGAGAGGATAATTTCTAGAAAGAAAAGCTTTAAACTTTTCAAACAAACAATTTTAGAAAATGCATCTATAATAGCAGAGGCTTTAAATATTTTATATATGAACAAAATATGTAGAAAAAAAATAGAAAACTAGACGAAAACGTTGATTCTTGCACACTTGCATTCCCATGATCCATTTTTGCTTGAGTACAAACCATTTGTAAACAACAGAAATCAGCAGAAAAAAAATAATTATTACTTTAGACCCCAGATAGTTAAGCACTTCATTATTATTGGGATTGAGTGAATTCAATGGATGGTCCACATACACACACATATACTTTTATACATGCACATGCATAAATGTTGCTGTTATACTTAAAAATGCAGACAAATTGTGCTTTGTTTGTAAGTGTGAGTGAGTGTGAGAGGGTTTTATGGTTCACAAAGTTACAGGGTTTATCATCTAGCATATCGCCAATCTGCCCATCTGTTGCTGTAGCGACCAGTTTTGTTGGGACCCCAGAGCATCGGCTCAGATCAAGTGCAGCTTTTAGCATCGAGCGCTGGTCGGTCAGATCAAAGCGGCTGGCCAGGGGCCCGGAGCACCAGTGGGGGTTACCCACAATGCTCCTCCACTAACACAGGGACTGTCATTGGGTCTCTTAGCACGCTCAGTCTCCTCTAAATATTCATGACTCCCACTGCAGTGTTTCACAGATGGAAGAGAGGAGACGCCATCACACTCAGAAATTTAGGATTGCTATTTCTCTGTTTTCCACACACTGATAGTTATGGCCCATATGTTGTAGGAAACATCTGCAAAATATGAAATAAACTTTTTTTGTGCTGAATACTTGATGGAATATAAGCAGTGGTGTAAAGTATCGAAGTAAAAATACTTTGCTACTGTACTTGTTTGCTGCCACCACCATGCTTCACCGTAGGATGGTATTAGCCAGGTGATGAGCAGTGCCTGGTGTTTGCCACACATTGTGCTTGGAGCTCTGCCCAAAGAGTTCAATTTTTGTCTCATCAGACCAGTGAATCTTTTTCGTCATGCTCTCAGAGTCCTTCAAATGCCCTTTGGCAAACTCCAAGCTCCTGCTTTGATGGTTGTTCCTCCGGCAGGCTTCCAAAGCTCTTTTAGAGTGACCGTTGGATCCTTAGTCACATCCGTGACCAAAGCCCTTCTTGCCCGGTTACTCAGTTTGACCAGACAGCCAACTCTAGGAAGAGTTCTGGTGGTTCCTAGCTTCTTCCATTTCACAATTATTGAGGTCACTGTGCTCCTGGGAACACTTAAAGCTTTGGAAATGGTTTTATACCCTGGCCCTGATTCATGCCTCGCCACAATTTTATTGCAGAGGGCTTCAGAGAGTTCCTTGAACGTCATGGCTTGGTTTTTGTCCTGACATGCAGTGTGAATTGTGGGACCTTATATACAGTACACAGGTGTGTGCCTTTCTAAACTATGTCCAACCAATTCAATTTGCCACAGATTGACTTCTAGACACATATCAATGATAACTAAAGCAAACAGGATGCACCTGACCACAATTTGGAGTGCCACAGCAAAGGGTCGAATACTTATGTAAATGAGAGATTTCAGTTTTTGATTTTTAATAAGTTAAATAAGCAAAAAATGTCTAAAAATATATTTTCACTCTGTCATTATGGGTTATTGAGTGTAGATTGATGGGCAAAATTGTATCCATTTAAAATTAAATCTACAAGACAAAGTGCGCAAAAATTGAAGGGGTCTGAATACTTTCTGAAGCCACTGTGTGTGTATATATAAATACATATGTACTCGCTTTTTTGCATCAGTTCATTAAGTCCAATATTTGTTCCTCTTTTACCTTTGGTTTGGTCTGCTATTCTCTGCTATTCCTTTTAGCTGAGCTACAGGCTGATAACTCTCTGTAGTTTCCTCACTAGCAGCGACCCTTTAACATTCCAGAGTCAGTGTTAATATAAAAAAAGGAGAGGAATCGGTCAATGCAGATCTAAAGAATGATTAATTTCAGGTAATGAGCCCACCAAATTTCCTTGTGCCCTTCCTGCGTTGGTCAAGAGGCTATTTGACTTATGAAGGTTGGAGTATAAAGAGAGGTGTGAACAAGCCCATTAATCATCCTGCTTGGCCCCGCCCACCACCTTCGCTCTATTCCTCCTTTAATGAACATGATGATCTACAGAGCCGTGCTGCAGGTTATCCCCCCGACAGCAGCTCTTGACCTACTCTGTTTGAATGAAGGTTGAATAGTGTCTCTGTGTGTGTGTGTGTGTGTGTGTATACGTGCTTGTCCATTTTTCTGTTTTTATTAATGCAAAAAAAGTGTCTTCTGTCCACTTGTCTCGCATCATTTCTAGAAATATTTAATCTTCACAGTATGTATGTAACCATGTATGTCTAGTTTTGGGGATTTTCTTGCTTGTAGGTAACAAACAAGGAAGGGAAAACAGGAAAGGATGGAGTAAATACTGAAAGAGAATGAAAGAATGAGGGGAGAAATGTTGACATTTTAGACAATTCTGTGGAGTTTTAAACTTTGAATGGCTCAAAAGCAAATTCATGGACATATTGTAAACACTACAGGTAGGCGCTGAAAGCAGCACTTCTCCTGGCATATGGAGGGAATCCAACATTACAGTGAATCCACAGGTCTGGAGCTTATAAGTTATGGCGTGCACCTGTGTGTGTTTTTGTGTGTTCAGCTGGAAATGGACCACCAGCTGCTGGCAGAGCGGGAGGAAGAGGCGTCTCGGCAGGCCATCCTGGAGCAGGAGAGGAGGGACAGGGAGCTGGCTCTGAGGATCGCTCAGAGCGAGGCGGAGCTCATACCGGAGGAGGTCCAGAACGACACGGGCCTTCGCAGGTACAAACACAACCGCAGTGTTCAGACACACAAGTACAGCATCAGTCTTCTGTTTGCCGTTAATTCTCTTTTTGACCTTTTGATACTGTGAAATCGATACTGGTACCCTCCGGCCTCAGGGAGCTGTGGTGAGTGCAGAGATCATCATGTAATCTCATGTAGCAGGACCTCTGTTTCATCGAGCTCATGGATGAGAAATTCAACCACAAAAAACAGAAATCAGAAAAGGGTGAACCACAACTCATACTGTTTTTTTAAAAGCAGTATTGATATTTTTGAAAGTCAAAAAAATCCAATAACAGTGTTTCAGCTGACAATGTTCATTTTTACATGAATAAATTTAGTTAATATTGTGGCAGTGATCGTAATTTGTTATTACCCCTCAAAGGAAGAACAAGCGCTCCAAGTCAACCTAGATTTTTCTTGTTATACTGAGCTCATTCAGGCATCAGTCATCAATAGTGCATCCAGAGTCACAATTATTCAATACTTTTTATGTGAGTAAGCCAAAATTACAAAAGAACTGTCTTAAAAAGGATTGGATTGTTATTCAACCAGTGAATTTATGATTTTTTTACCACACAGAATTCCTTTGTTTTGAGCTTCCATGTCAATTTACATGCAAAACATTTCCTCATAAAGTTAAAGGCAATTATTCTTAGTTAATTATTCTTAACAAATGAATAAATACACCACCATGAGGTTTGTCCTGTGAGGGTAATTTGATTCTGACACATATTTGTAATCTTTAAATTTTACCACTGAACTTAAAACTTGAAGATGATATTAACTGTAAAATATATAAAAACAAAAAGGACACGGGTGTGTCAAAGTCTTTGTGTTTTTACAAAGGGATTTGGTGCTGCCGTACTCACATTAGACTGTATGGTTTCTTGAAAACACAATAAATGTTTTATGAATCTGAATTCAACACAAACCATCAATAATGTACTGTAGTCTTCCAACAGAAATAAAAGGTTCAATAGAAAAAATTTATTCCATTTCTCAGTCAGATGTTTGTCGACAGAACTCATTCTGAGACCCTCAGGTCCTAAAGTCATCACCAAACAAACCACTGATATTTTAAAGGGGACATATTATCCAGATTTAAATGATCTTATTTTAATTTAGAGCCTGTTTTGAAATCTTTGCAATGCTTTAATGTGTAAAAAAATACAGTGATCCAATCCTACTCTCACTTTCTACAGCATTGCTGTGCACACTGAGTGAAAATGGGCCATTTTAGATTGTGTCCTTTTAAGATCCTTTCCCAAAAAGCCTGCTGTGCTCTGATTGGCAACACCCACTGATTGCAAAACACAAAAACTGGTCAAACACCCCCTCAATACCCCTCTACTTTGTGGTTCTGTTTTACCAGATGTGTAGGTAGGTAAATGCAAATGTAAAGCTTAAATCCAAAACAAAGCGTTTTGGACAGTCTATGGGTTTGTCTTGTTTATGCATTTCAAATTTTGCCAGGGTTCAATACATACTCTCTGCCATTCAAGACTATAAAATGGGAAAATAACAAAAGGAGTATGTCCCCTTTAAGACGCTGAAAATCAGTGGTTGTCACTTAGATCTTTTGTAAAGACCTCACTCTCCTGTCATATTTTGGGTGAAAGACTTCCTCCTCTTCCTCCATGGATCATATGTGTATAACCACTTTTTCTTTGTTTTCTTTCTTCTCCCAGTAACGGCTCCTCAGTTCCATCATCCCCAGAGAGAGCAGCGTAAGACCTGGCGATTTAACCCTATAATCCCAATCCTTTGCCTTTGACCCTTCTAAGTGTAACAACTGTGCATGCTGTAACAATCTGCCAGCTAAACACAGCCCCCTTGTTTCTAATCAGATGCTTATTCTAACAGTAGCACCACTTTAACAGGTACTTTTATTGTTCAGGGTTTACTTTGCCAGCCAAAGTAGAAAGGTTTTGTTTGTAGGACCGCTGTAATTGTCATCTCCTAGAGACACGTGATCTGTCCATTAATCAGTTTGGAAGGAAAATCACTTGTTCACCAGTCTTGATGGAAAAGGAATCACCTTTCCTTTCCCCGATTGGTTTATTTTATTGTACAGTGAGTTACAGTGCTGCTCCTTCTTATAATCCTTTAATCCTCTGTTCACAGTGCTGCTGCAACATCAAACCTCAAGAGCCTGAGCATGTAGGTTATCTCTCAATATCTAAACGCCACCTGTGGTTCACTTCGGCTGCATTTACACAAAAGTCCTTAAAGCCAAATTCAGATTTTTAGCTTTTTTTTTTTACATTTTCTGTTGTATTTGGCCCATGTCTGATATTTATGTTTAAATGGTTTAGTCCTGAAACAACCAAAATGCACAAAGGAAGGCTTAGTTTCTGAGACAGAGGTAAAGCAAAACACTGCAATGGATGCAAAGGAGACAGAAAATAAATATACACGCTATTGCTTTCTGAAGCACTTTAACAGGTCCACATTGACTTATTTATGTTTTAAGACAGAGAAGGATTAGAGCGCTTCTTGTAGCTTGAGCACTTAGTGGCAATGATCACATCTAAGTCATTCAGTTGTGGACAAAGTAAAAGAGCTTTTCACTTTTGATTTGCGAGTGTGTTTAGATGATGGTAACATTGTCAGATATCTCTTGCACTCTGTATCACATTTACTCTCACATATCAATGTGGCCCAAAACAGATCTGATTCCATTTGCTTTTTTTAATTATAACTATTTTCATATTCACAACACACATGATATGTGCCATATGTGGGCCAAATATCGGAATTGGGTCACTTGTGGCAGTGTAAGTGTAGCATTTGTGAAGCAAGGAATCACCGGACCAGTATTCTACAGCATAATTTATTATTTTATGTACTGTAATTACATTTTTTTGTTTCCTTAGTTCAAGGCAAATATTTGAGCATCATATTTTTTTTTTGCGGTGTACATAGTGCCATCTGAATAGGCCCCATCCATTTATATCTAATTAAATGTTCTGACATTTTAAATTCTACACTGACATTTTTTTTAAAACAGCAGCTTAGGGAGGTGGAAGCTCTCTAAAGGTAAACTTATATTTAGAGGTCCTGCATAAATTGAACTCAGCTGTTGTTTACACAGTGAATTTTGCCATCTGTTTGATCAGGAACACCAGCAGTGAAAGGTTGAGCCAGCTCATCCTGTGAAGTAGTTGATGCAGTTTATCTGCCAGCTGTAGTGGCACATGCTGTTTGCCAAGGTGGTAAAGCACCACTTCTTGGTCCCCACCACACGTCCGTCTGCACTTAGCCTTAAGTGACCCACATCCAAAGTCACTTTGAATGCTGAAATTGATGCTTCACTTCATGAGTCACCTGTAGCAGAGTCCATGTTACACCCTCACACACTTTCAGGATACTCTAGAGTGATTCATGGTAAAACTTTATTTACCACCTGCTTACACTCCACTCTCCTGTTAAATGTGTTATGCTCTTTAATTAGTTGATTTTAATACATAGCAGCACTGTGTTTTCTCCATACGGATGAAAAATGTTCAAACTGGAGAGTGGATCCTTAAGCCCATCAACTGCAGCACAATTGCTGCTTTAAAAATACAACAGGACCGTTAATTCTATTAAGGTTCTCAGTCAGCCAGGTCATTGAGTATCTGGCAGTGGACGTTTAAGGCAGCTGGAATTCTGTTGCAGTGGAAGTTTAAGGCAGCTGGAATTCTGTTTTGTCTTTCACCATTCCCCCAAGTGGCTTCTTCAGAGTCTCTTCACACTCCAGTCCAGGTGACTCATTGGATCGTGCAGGAGTTATAGGAGTCTTTGGGGTCATTTAGAGTCACACACCAGTTGTGTGAGAGGTATTGTTGTATGAATGGAGGTGAAACTGGAGAAGCTGGGCTAGAAATGACCTTCATGTGGCTCCCATACAACCAACCAAATGACCTGGCTGAAGGTGTGAACAACTCTGCAATCATTATTGTGGTTAAATTTGGCTGTAGAAAAGCCCTTTGCTGTTACATTAACTGGTCCTCTGTGCAGTACAAACTATACTAACTCTTGGACTGGAACCGTTATGCTTTCTAGGGAACAAATGGCGAAGGAAATGACTGAACTTCTGGCTAGGTGGGTAGAGAGCCTTCATCCAAAATGAATCCCTGTTCAGTGGAAATCTCACCAATCACACAATTTTCCTGGAAATTAAATGAATCTTTGATTAAAAACAGAGTTGAAATGAAAGCATGTGAACCATTGAATCATCTCAGAAGTCGAGTTGATTATTGACGATCATCATCTAATGATTAATAGGGTTAATTCCCTCTGAAAATCTCTCTTTTTTTTGTTGTTACTTTTTTGAAATTGAGCATGAATGTTTTTTGCCCTTTTTGACTGCAGGAACTTTTTAAAAAGAAACATTTGACACGTCAGTCTGTCCTATTTTGTCTTGTTTCAGCATATGGACACTATTTTCTAGAAAATACCAAACAGTTTGATTTATATTTGAAAGAGGTTGAAATAATCTCACTGCACTGCACTTTTCTTCCACTCGGTTGAGGAAAATAAGAAATTCAGTACTAGCGGAGTTATTAGTTATGTTTTGCAGTGTAAGGCTGGTATTTCCTTATAGTATTCCTCAGGCTGTCCACATGAGACAACGTGTGAATGAGTGACTTCAGTTGAAGTGTTGCCAGTGGGTCCTCCTGATGTCTCTGTTCCGCTGTCTGTGGCTAATTGGCTCAGGCCGCTTCTCACTACAGCACACAGCCACAGGAAACAGAAGCAGAAGGTGACTGCAGGGCTCAGCAGCTTACAGTAGGTCGATGCCAATGCCACCGTGTGCTTATGGGAAACCGGTACAGCTGCCTCGCTGGGTTCAAGGCCAGCATCACTAATCATGAGCCTAGGAGCCACCCAATAAGATAAGAGAACAGCAGGGGTTCAGGTAGCACAGGGTCCTCCTCCAACTTCCCGGCATTCTAAATAGGGCAAATCCCGGTCACGGATTAATCAGGCTTGTCAGCGGCGCTGCAGAGCAGCAAGTAGCATGCCAACAGCAAAGCCCACAGCTGGAGACGAGCTGCACGCTTTAAATTGTCAAACAGTCATTTATAATTGAACAGTGAGCTGCCACTCCAGAGCGGCTCTGTGGCGTCAGAGCACAGGCCACTTTTAACCTTCTGAAGACTGAAACAGCATGCGTTTTAATAATGTTGCTCGCATCCCTTCTGTAGATCCATCGTAGCATTCTTTCCTTTTAACAACCACGCTGCTAATCTGATATTACCTTTTGTCCTTGCTTTCATATTGATACACACTATGTACCAGCATTGGGGGTTTTTACGACTAGGCTTGTCGACTAGCTCATTGTAACAATTATGTTAAAAATGTAATGAAAGCAGTTCTGCACAATTTTCTGAAGAAAATTGGTGTGCTCACGGTGACATCACGACATTGAGCAAGTTTGAACCAGGGTTTGAACATAGACAGATGACATCATCATATGAATGTAAACTTAATATGCATGTGTTACGTATTATTTTTCAGTTTGAACAGAGGCTTCAGCCTAAAGTACAACTAGACGTAGTTGGATGCCAAAAGAATCCTGAATAAGAATAAAAATCTGAGTATGTATCTCCGCAGCAAGCACAATAACTGTAAAGCTGAAGAATGGTTTGTGTGTAGTCGACTGCTTAACTAGTCAACAAGTCTGTGAAACCCCTAACCTGTATATACAGTCCAGCATTCGTTTCTATATGTATATTTGCTACTTTACATGACTTCCAGATGGGTGGGGTTTTCCTTAAAAGCCATTTTGTGCAGTTACCGTGAAACAGAATTGTCTGACTTGTAATCTTATGTGTCTAAAACCACCTTACTATCTCTCCTCAAAGGCTAGAATAAACCACGTTTACAGAATAATCATATTTCCACCAGATCTTGTTTATGTTTGACAAGCTACTGAGTCTGCTGGCAAGATTGCTTTTCTGCCTGTAATCACACGGGCCCTTAATCATCCATCAAACATGTTCTCCCAAATGCTCTATGTAGTCATTCATATTTTGGCATAAATCTTGTCTTTCATAATAACAGTAATGATAGTAAAACTTTATAGAGCACTTTCTAAAAAGCAGTTTCAAAATGCTATGCTAAAGAACAATTAAATAAAAGCAGTAAATAAGAATCAGCAGAGCAACACAAGGAATTAAACAGGCTAATTAGAGAAGACGGTTTATGCCCTCTGATCAAAAATGTGACAGAAGTGTTTCAGGAGAAAATACTGACTCATCTATGCAGAGCTCCTCCAGCTTGTCATCCCAGCACCTCAGGTCCTTGACAGTAAAGTCTCCGTTGCCCTTTAGTCTTAAGTCACCCTTCATCTAATTGCCAAATCACGTTCTCTTTAGAGAGCAAACTTTCATTTCTTCTTCGTTGAAGCAGCCACGTAGCACAAACTCCCTGCAGAACATTGAGTCAAAAAGTCAGATGGCTCCAGCTCTGACCTCGAACAAAGCTTATTTTGTGTAACTAAAATGATATGATCATAAATTATATGGTTAATTTGCAGGACAACACAGTGAATGCCAAGAATTTTAGCCAATCACATCAAAGAAAATATTTGTTAAATTACAAGTTTGCTTTGCGACTGACAACCCATCTACTCAACGATCCCTATAAGCCCCGCCCGTCTGGTTCTTCTTTACGTGCTAATAGTTTCTAAATCCTGTGTGACCCAAGTAGTTGGAAACTGGATCAGATAACCCCATCCTCTGATCCCCTCATCTGTGTCCTGCCGTCTGTGTCCCACCGTCCACAGCTGTGTTGTTTTGTTGTTGATGACTTCCTGCTTCCTTCTTGTGTGTTTCGTCCCTTAGAGGTCCTCAGGTTCAGGCCTCTAAGGCTGCTGCTGGTGCCAAGAAGTTTGAGCTGAGCAAATGGAAGTACGCCGAGCTGCGGGACGCTATCAATACCTCCTGTGGTGAGTGTTTGATTATTTCTCCTTTTGTGTTTTCTTTTTTCACTCTGAAAAAGCCCTCCCGTCAACAAAAAGGCCAGTCCGATCACAAACAGTATATACTCAGATACAGAGACGTTTCTCCTGCTGGTGGCGCTATGGCAAGCGATTAATGTTAAATGAAAATTCATTAAAAATCATCCGTTCTTGCTATACCCTTGAAACTTAATCTTAAATCTTGTAACAGCTGAGGAGAATAACTCATACACTGCCGCCTATACCTCTTAAACCGTGCTGGGTCACAGGGGGGGCTTGAGCCTATTGCAGGGTTCACCCTGTAAAGCTCCCTAATTTACACGTGGACAAAACATGAAAAAGACTAATATTCAAATCAATTGAAAATATTGATTACCTAAAGGTTTTATAATAAGTACTTGTTGTTAGGAGTGGCACATCGAGAGAATAACTGCAGATCAATCCTTAGATTACTGACATTATAAGGAGCCACAATATAAGTCAAAGGTCAGAGCCACAACATTCTGACAGCAAATAGGTTTCATCAAATAATTAGATTTAGAGGAATGGTGGGTAAAGAAATAAGACCTTTGGACAGAAGATAAAATATTTTCCCTATTTTTCGTTTCACACTATTGAAATCAAACCAAGAGTCCACGTGTCCATAAGTGTGGCGGACGAAGAAAGATTGGGCGGGGGCGACTTGTGTGTGGGG
>OMOW01024306.1:0-10400 GCA_900312555.1 Lamprogrammus exutus | reverse complement strand
TCATCTTTTCCTGCATCAGTTCTGCCCTGTAGGAGGTAGGACATTTGTGTGTGTGTGTGTGTGTGTGTTAGAAGATTTGCTTTGCTCAGGTTAAAAAGGCAGGGAGGATGGGGGGGGGGACTTTTTCTTCCCATAAATTCTTCATCCAGGCTTTTCCCCCTGTATGCCCCCGTGTATGAGCCAAAGACCAGCACTCTCCATCAAAATCAAGACGTCTTTTTGTTAGCAAGTTCACTTCCTCTTCTTGCACTTCTTGGTGACTTTGATGATATTGAAGTTCGAACATGATGAAGTGAGAACAAACGACTTTGTGAAGACGCACATGAACTGATACTGAACGATACTCGATATCTGCAGTAAAAAGGCTCTAAATGGTGCCAACTTTTCAACAAAACAAAAAAAGAAAGATCTGCCCAACTTTCCTCCTGCACCAACTTTTTTTTGCTGTTAACGAGGTTTGAACACAGTGTGTGTGTCCATCAGGTGTCCAATTTGGTGTAAACTATCAGCGCTAGAAAACATGAAGGAGCAGAAATGTTGTGCCGACATGCTTTGATTTGCGCATAATTGATAAGGTTTGGAGGAAAACAGTGGGCGCGAGCGTATTGTGCTTCTTTAGACGGACGCTTTGACAACAAAGCTGTTTTTCAGCCATTTAGGAAATTGGCCGCATTTCTGTTTAATGTGAACGCGGTGCTGTGAAAGGGCACATGGCATTAATTTTGTGGCTCCTCAGAGACGGTGTTAAAGCATCCGAGACTACAAAGAGAGGCTGTTTTTTCTTAAATGTGCTTTATTTCTCTCTCCCTCTTTACACACGTTGCTAAATACAATTTCATATTTAGCTTTTTGGCGACTGGTCTGTGGCAGAGGTTATGAAGACACGGAGCGAGGTAGAGAGATGTTCCTCGTATTGTTCTATGTATTCCCTGATGGATTTAAGCCGGTCCATCATTACTCTTCCTTTCTTTAAATGACATCCATTTATTCATTTCCCTGCCTTTGTTTTCACTTTCTCTCCCTCTTTGTCTCCACACTCCTGAACTTGAACTAACTCAGTTTGTTATCACTCCTATATATTCAGGAGCGTCATATCTCTTTTCCCGCAGTCTGTCTCAGTCTTTCTGCCTTTGAATTAATGCCAGTTCACCCTTTCATCTCTCTATTTCTTTAAATCTGTCTCTCAGCTCCTCTGTCTGTCCTCTTTTCACATGATATTAATTCCGCCCAGGCAGGGGAGGGGGGGCATCTGTGTCTCTCTCAATTCTTCCTGTAAATGTCATTAATTCAGCGCAGATAACGAGCTCTGTTCTTTTCAGCACAGCTTGGCACAGATTATAATTGTAATCATTACAATAACTCGAGCGCTGCCACACAGTATTCAGGAGTCAAAATCCCCTGTGAGATATCCCTCTTGAGTCTGGCTGAGATTCTGTTCTTTGTGTCTTATTGTGGCCACAATAGTGCTTTAAAATTGTGTCTGCTTGTGTTTATTACACCTGGGGTTAGTTAATTGATTCCCCATCCCCTGTTATTGTGAGTGGTTCACACAAGCTAACCAGGGAGAGAAGAGATATGGTTTTACTCCGTATTATCAACTCAGTCCTTTGAAATGCCAAACTACTTATTTGTTCTTGATGAAGGCAAAAGGCACTCGTGAGTTAAATTAATATGACAATATATTGTCAACCATACAGATTGTTTATTATGGTTCATCAAATATTTCTAGCAGTAACCTGGGAAATCAATCCAATCCTCACTGTGCAGTTTAGGGCCAAGTTGATGAAATTAACCCCTTTAGCCAAATTCGGTATCGTAAAAATTTAAAGCTTCATAACTTCAGATGTAAAAGTCAGAGAGACACGGTTGACACTTTCAATTGATGAGGACAACCATAATGTGCAGTAACTTGAGTCACTGAAGTTCATAACCTCTCAGTAAAATTGCATTTTTATTTTTAGTGATTTTGTGAATGTCTAAAAACCTACAAAATTTGAGATTGATAGAATTACTGAGACGGGAAGTTCCATCTGCTTTGACACGTGAGGTAGTTCTGTTTCTTCTAAATGTTGTAACAGGAAATTCTCAACTGATGTTCCCAGCAGAAACCAGCGTTTCTCCATTAACACTTTTATTTTGGAATTTTGAGTGCTAGAGCCATAATTCCTATAGCTTGCTGTCAATTAACCTGTTGCTGGCAGTGTAATTGCATGCTTGGAAGGACAAAGACAAGTACCTGCACTTCCCCAATCATAAATATTCATAGATGACTTTACATAATACGAGCTAGGCTCCCACAAACACTTGTTATGGCAGTTGGCACTTGCTGTAAGACCTTAAACTTGTCATTGCAAATGTGAGCGTGCCAATAAACAAGACGCTTGCTTCTCTGCATGCATATATGCGTGTGGTGAGACGTAATGCATTCCGCAAAAGTGACACTCAGCCTCATAATATATTCAGAGTTTTCTTGGCAATGTTTAAATGTGTCTTTGGTTAAAGCAGCATCACTTAGGTAATTCTTTGGGCAGTCTTTCAACATCAGAGGTAAGCTACATTTTCAGGGTCATGTAGGAACACTGTTTGCATCACTACTATAGGAATTTATATGTGAGCTTAAATGGTGACATGGGCCATGCAGCAGGCCATATCAGACCAGCAGTATTGTGTGCGAGACCTGTTGAGCTGTGCTCAATCCTGGTGAAATTCAGTTGGTCCTGACTGGAGCTTCTTAACCCTGTTTGTTTTGGATACTAGGATAACACCAGGGTAGCAAGTCAGTCAATATTGCCTGGATGACTCCTGTCTGGTAATATTGAGTTGTGGGTGTGTGTGTGAGTGTGTGTGGGTGTGTGTGTGAGTGTGTGAGTCAGCAAAGTTCCAGTAATCCCAGTAGCTGGACTGGTAATCCCTTGAAGCAGTCCATTAGCCCCTTGACACACTTGCATGTACACACACTCTACGACACACACACACACACACACACACACACACACACACCCTCTCACACTCAGTTCCTCCAGGGCAGTCACCCAGGTGTCAGGCAGCCTGCTCCTCAGGGAGGGATCACTGTGATCAGCCACCGTCCCTGGAGGGAGGAATGGAAACTGTGACTGGCAATAGCTACAGATTAAAGGGGGCGAGACAAAGGGAGAGATGAAGGGAAAAAATAGAGAGGGGCATGATGAGAGGAAGGTTGGCCATGTTGACTACAGGGGAGCAGAGGAAAGGGAGAGAGAGAGAGAGAAGGAGAGCGAGGAGGGGAATGGAAATGAAAAATCTCTGTCTCTTCTGTCTCGCTGAGCTGGCCTCTGCAGTGGAGGTGGTTATCAAGGGAACTTGTTGCTCTGGGAGACTTTCCCCCCCACTGTTTGGACAAGCTCACCGGCTTTCTGCTATGTTGGCTCTTTTTGAATTATTGCACAGCTGATGCGCAGAGCTCTGCCCTTTGAGTTCGTGTCCTCAAATGGACAATACACCTGAGACCCAAATGAGAAAAACACAATGCCTTTGCTTGTGACGCCTCACTCCCTGCTATTCTTCTTTTCCTCACTCAGATTGGTACCATGGTAATCATTGTGTCCACTCTCATAGCCCTCAGCACTTCAAACACCTACTTACTTAAAATGTACCGGTGTCAGTTATAACATTAGCACCCTTTCCTCGTTCTGGGACACTTATTTCATAGTTTCGCAGGAGTAGACATCAACAACTTCTCTCTGTAGCTGCCACCCACCGTCCCACTGGAGTTTAGTTGTGCACTGTGTGGGCTGGGAGAGACGTGATTCTCTCATTATAACCACACACAAACCCTGCTCTGACTCACCAAAAAATCACTACATAACGTTGACATGGGACAACAGCGAAACGATTCCCTTTCATGTGACACGTAACTCTTGAGACACAGCAACAATGATGCATTCATGCTGCAGATACACTTTTGGTCTTCCTCCTCACCTTCCTGTCTGCATCTGGGCATGACAACGGCTCGTTTTGTTGCTTGATGTTTGTGTGTCTGTGTGACTCATGCTTCGTATGCATAGCTGTGTTTCTTTACATACAGTACTGTGTGTGTATGTGTGTGTGTTTGTTTGTTTTTCTCTCTGTTTATTTGTAAATGTGTGGTTTTATGTTTTTGGTGTGTATGTGTGTATATTCATGTAATCTTTCCTATCCGGGCTTTGTTTTAGCTGTGCAAGCACAGCTGAGTGGTATTGTAATTTCTTGCAAGGATTGTTTCATTATTGAGCAAAAAATCAAATGGCCATCTTATCATAAAGAATGGAGTATTTCATTCTAATTAAGAATTTAACCAAAGGCTACAAAAGGTAATTTCACTTCCACACTCTCCTTTATATTTATTCCTTTGGCAGATACATTTATCATAAGCAACATACACGTGAGGTATAATAACCTAACTTGCATGTGTTTTGATTATGGGTGGAAACCCAAGCAGACATGGGGACATCATGCAGACTCCTCACAGAAAGACCCTAGCTTAATTTGGAACCCAGGACCTTCTTGCTGTGATGTGACAGTGCTAACTACAAAGTGACAGCCCTTACACAGTTGGTGCAGAGTTGAAAACCATAACAGCAGGCAGCCCAGAGCCTCTGTGACTCAAAATTTGGATCCAATTCATACCCGAGAAGAACCCTTGAATGCTCTTGTCAGTTGAATGAATTATACAAGCCCAATTGTTCCCACCATTTTCTATCAAAAACTGGTTAGTGTTCTGCTGCCTGCTGGGTAACAGCGTAAAGCAGACTCACTGGAGTCTAACAGAAGATTATTTAAGTGGCCAACAACCATAAAGCTAGAGTAGTTCCGTGTCTCTGTAGTAATATTTGATATGTTTATAAATGGAGCCAACTAAATTATGAAAAGAATATGTAATTACAAGACACACAAGTGCCGCTGCACACACACATACACACACACACACATAAGTACTTAGGTGCTGAAATACTCTTCAGAAATTCATGTACCAAGTTGGTTGAAATGTTCTTTTGTATCATTTGATGGACCAACATTAGCCCAAAACTATCAGTTGTGGGACACCCACAGTGACTGTTTACAACTCGGGTCTGCTGAGAGCTTAAAAAATCTTGATTAGTTGGCTTGGGTTCTTTCGCCCTACGGTGCTGAAGGTGCTGTAGAACTAGTTTGTATTAGTTTGTTAGCAAACAGATTGTGCCACGTTGCAGGAGTTGAAAACCGTACTGCTGATCAAAGTACTGCATTCCTGCTTCGGGCCACAAAAACTCTTCAACTTGTTCTGACTTCTGTCTCACCATTAAGTCCTCTCTGTGTTTTTACTGAAAGGCTACCAGATCTTTTTCTTGTTTTCACAACTGACTTTCAGTGCCTATGTCTGTATGTAAGATCATTAGTAGATGTAAAAGTGAAAAATAACAAGCCATAGGATTACAGAATAAGAAAGACCTGAAATGCAAAATATCACCTATTCTAATCCAGACGTACACAAAGTGTAATGTCTGTCATTGGGGCGTCTCTGACACACAATAGCTCATAAACTCACTAATGACATCATGGGGCTCAGACTCAGTGCAGATCTACTCATACTGTGAAGGATGCTGAAATTGATTATTTTTGGCAAAACACTTTGTTTTCACATTTTGTAGCCTACACTCAGACGACCTTGACAATCAATAAATAGCTTAACACTTTGGTTTGATCTTATGTTGTTCTGGATAGAGGAATCCAGGCGAGTTATAAAATGGTCCATGACAAACTCACTGTTACACTTGACTTGATTCATTCAAAGAGGAGCTTTCTGGCAGATGATTCGTATCATCTAATATCGTGGGGTTGCAGTTCTGACTGTGATGTTTGCACTGATTCGGTATTGTAGGAACATTTGAAACAAATGGGTGCTTCTATAATAAGGAAACGTTCAAGGTTGGCTTCACATTCACATCAGCAGGGAAGCATTATTTTTACAACACAAAGCAGAAGAGTTAGAAATATGCCATGACTGCGCATTTTCCTTAGTGAACTTAGTTAAATTATATTTGAAAGATACACAGTGACATATGTGCAAACACAAACATACATACATATGTACACAAATGCACAAGGCATAGCAGAACAGAAAGCACAACCTGAACAGTGATAAAACCAAGTCTAAACCATAAAATGAATGGTTAACCTTATGGGGACCAGTTGATGGTCCCAATTGTCCTCATTAGAGAAGGCTAGTCCCCACAATGTGAGCGTGTTGACAGATTGACAGACACACACACACGGTCAGACTGGTTAGCTTGCACTACAAACTGTACATATTATATACAGTACATTATATTGTGTAATACTGTGTAAAATTAATAGTAAATAATTTTATGTCTGAATCTCAACTGTGTTACATTATTGAGACGCTACCTTTGAAATCATGGAATCTCCTTCATCTAAGAGTTACATACACACTTGATAGGTGATGATCACACAATGGAACTCATTGATTTCAGGCTTGCAGACCCTTTTACAACTGTTTTCAACTTTCAATTTCAGTAGTTCTTAACAAATTAACAACCATTACAACCTTCTTTTTTATTCAAGTCTATATTAAACCTCAGCCTTTTAGAGTTCTGTATTTTTTTTGACAGAGAACTGAAGACATGCAACATTACACAATTGTTAGCAATAACAGGCAGTTGCTCACATCCTGTTAAATATACCAGGAAGAACAAATGTCATACTCAGAAATGGGTTCGTATTTATCACATGGATATGTTCCAGATAATGATAGATATACGGTCACTATGTCTTTTGAATGTGGGCGAAGCATGGAGTAAGGACAACCATTGTCTCTTTCGTTACTGGCATTTAAAGAGTGCCCTGCATGTTTCCCAGAAATTGATGTCAATGCCTCATCAGGCTCAGTACATTATTCATGCATTTCCATTCTTCTCGTATTCGCATATCAAACACTGTATGGGACCAATCATTCTTCTGAAAGCCTGTAGTCTCTCACTCTCACACATGACACGCCACTTTGCATAACTAGACGTGATATTATTTCGCTTTATTGGTCTGCGGAGACTACAGAAAAGATGGTAGCGCAAAACCTGATGTGACAAGTGTAATATTGAAATAGCAGCACTCCTTTGATTAAAATTGCAGTACTTCTATGAGTAAAATATCCCTTTATCCTTTGTCTCCCGTTTAGATACCCATTTTGTTAATTGCACATTCATGCGGGCACACATACACAGGTGTGTAGTCTATATCTAATGATTATATGTTGGAAGCGAGTAACACATTGAATCTCTGCCCCAGAGGGAGACACAGAGAATAGTGTGAGATAGAGACATAGGGTGACACAAAGGCCCAGACACACACAGAGAGTTAAAACAATGTCTCTCTCTTTGCTCTGTTGCTCCCTCCATTATCCTTCAAGACAGAAATACAAGAATTCAATTAAAAGACCATGTAGTGACCTTAACACACACACACATGCATGAACACACTCAGGGTTGATGTATCAATTAATCACTGTCTGTCACTTGACCATTATAGCCTGTGTATCCTCACTGGACCATGGGAATTATATTTAGTGCGTGTGTGTAAAATGCCATTCTACTCTTTAATGACCATTGTTATTCCCAACTCTTTAGCTTCCACGGGCTCACAAATAGGCCTTTTGTGTTTGTGTTTGAATGTGTGTGTGTCTCTGTGCACACACGCCGGTGTGTGTCTATCTAGGCCATTAGTATGCAGTACTGCATACCAGCCTTGTGTTATTAAACATTAAAACCAGATGACAGAATATGGCCTGAGCCCTGAGGCTAATACTAACACAGTCAGCCACACTATCAGGGGAAATGCGCGCGCACTCTCTCACACACACACACACACACACACACACATGCACACTGTGCAGTCTTAAGACATGCACGTGCAAAAAGGTTTTTCAGTGACCTTTGCAAACAAAATCCATTTTGTAGTTGTTCTTAAAGTAGTAATTTTGAATGAAAAACAATAGCATCTATATTCACACAGGAGCAAATTATAGTTGCTGACAGCAGTTGGACTGTTGCTTTTGATGGCTTAGTATGCACGGGAACGCAAGAACTCCACCGACTTTTCGACAGGTCCTTTTATCTCAACAGTCTCATGAGGATACTGTTGAGCCCATTCTTGTTTCTCATTTATTTGGTTTGCTAAAATGCATGCTCATAAGTTATCACAGAGTATACAGTGTGTTATAGATGGATTATACAATGCAATCGGCACCACGTCACAGCCATTAAGCCCCTCAATGTACATTAATCACCACACTACAAATCAGGTCACAGATTAACAAGAGTGATGCTGAATATTTATTGGCTCCTAACACTACCAAGGAACAAAGTCCATTTAGATTTCAAAACTAACAAACACCCAATGTTTATACTACTTACACAATATATGGTATGTAAGGCAGAAGGAGATGAGCCAAGTCAGCTGCCTTATTAGCCTGACCATGAAGTGTATGTATAGGAATTTAAAGCATTTGTGTTCAGACTTTCTCCATTACAATCCAGTGCCAAGCCATACATCTGCTTTCTCTGTTTACTTACAGTGACTGGTTTAATGCCAGTCCACCTTTTGTATCCTGTATCCCAATCTAAGTAATTTAATCTTCCGCTCTCACCGGGTCCCAATCCAGTATTAAAATACTAATTAAGTACACATACCTATGTTTGAGCTAATGTAACAAGAAATGAAAATAACCCAATTATTTTATCATCAAAAGAGCAAAGTAAATAAGCTGTGAAATGATCATTGATAGCTCTTGCCTATTTACATCATCATTTCATCATTTTAAAGTGATTTAATTTGAAAAGTGCCTTTTCGTATTTGTTGTGTTGACGTTAACCTTGCAAAAGTGTTGAACTGCAAATCTTTTTTGGCTGTTTCCATTTTCCCTGCGGACATTTACACAGCTTTCTGAAAACTCAGCTGTAACTGCTAACGTTATGATAAGACAAAATAATGGTTGCATTCCATTTAGATGCATCACTAAAGCATTGCAACTCCATACACGAGAACTGGCACGCCTAAATGGAACATGGCCGTACCTTTTTTTTTTTTTGCCATGGCATTTTGTTATGAAAATGAGAATTATGTGAAGATACACAGAATATATAACAGATTTTGGCTCAAACTTGTTGCTTCATGGTTATCAGCTTCTTCATTTGGTTTGCTTTGCTTTACCAAGAGACCTCTAATCTGATAGGGAACAAGGGTGAAGGAAATGCAGCTGCGCTTTTGTTTTTAATTTGTGTTGGCCGTAAATTATATTTTACATAAACAGGAAGAAAAAACTGGCCAAGAGCCTTCAGCCACTGTGTTTTTTGGCTTTGTGTGTAGGTGGTGAGTCTCTTGTTTGTGTGTGTGTGTTTGTGTGTGCGTAGTGTATGTGTTTGGATGAATGCACGATTTGGCTCTGTGACACTTTGTGTGTTGTATGGTTGTTTATTGCCTTTAAGAAGTCCAGGGCTAGTCAATTCTGCAGGCAAGGTTAAAGGTCTACGAACACACACACAAAGGAATATAAAGGCTGTTCAGTCAACAAAACATGAAAAGCTGATAGGTCACTAGTTGACATCAACATTCTAACTGTCCAAGCAAACTTCATATTATCTTATTATTATTATTAGCTTCCTTCCAGTGAGGTCAGCCAAGGACTTTGTTTATGATTTTGCACAGTAATACTCTACATTGTCGTAAGGGGTTAAACAGGACTTGGACCCAAAAGGAGACGCTTCAAACAGAACAGGCATAGTTAACATAATGTTTACTTGCATGTCAGGCAGTTAAACAGACAGACTACGTACTGATTTGATGAGTTTTTACACCTATCTCACACTGTATGTGTATGTGCTACTGACACCACCCAAAGTAATTTTATGGGATAACTTCTGCATCATTTCTCTCTTGCTTGATGAACTCAAGGCTGCTATTAGTCCCAACCTGTGTGTGTGTGCCTGTGTGTGTATATGTGTGTGACACCCCTCCAATCATATTTCTTCTTTCTCCCGTCCTATCTCGTCCTCTGTTTCCCTCTCGTCTTCCCCCATCCATATATCTCTCTAATGACTGTCCCTTTAAGGTGCTGTCAGCCCTGACACCTCCCCTTTAAATGCCAGCAGACACATGCAATCTGTCTCTACCTATCTGCAAAACACAGGCGTGTGCACATGCATTAGGTGTGCATGTCACTTCTCCTTCCACTGTTTGTCTGTTTTTCTTCATTCATGCCTTTATGTGTTTGTTTGCGACTTTCTGTGGCCTGTATGTGTGTCAGGTTAAATAGTAAATGATGGGGTAGCCAGCAGCCTAAACAAGCTTTGGCTCAGGGGGGCAGCACTCACTATCTATCTATCTATCTGCCT
>OMOW01024303.1:4616-14675 GCA_900312555.1 Lamprogrammus exutus | reverse complement strand
CTCTCCCTCTCCCTCTCTCTCACACACACACGTATTCACAAATTCATCAGTGTGTCCAAATGCAAAAAAAAATCTAATTTTCTCCCAGATCCTGCTGGTGTCGGATTATTTCTACGCCTACCTGAGGAGAGAACACCACCTCACATATGGGCTGTATCTGAAGAGGAAAGATGGCTCCGAGGCTACACTTGTCCTTAAATAAAACACACTGACACACACAAACACAAACCACCTGGTGAGCAGCCTCTACAGAAAAGGAAACACTCGCTCAGAGGTCACACTTCATCCTTAAAGGGAACAAACCGGAGGACAGGATTGATAGCTTTGAAAAAACATTTATACATACACACACACACACACACACACACACACGCACAGTGTGCCTGTTACAACCCCATAACCACTTAGCATTCCCACATTTAACAACATACTACATGTTGCACAGATGTGGGATGTAGAAACAGACAGCATTATTGGGCTCTTGAACATAGCTATCCTCCTCTCACTTCATCTTGTGAAAGACTTTTTTGACGCTGCACCCCACCTGCAATTTCCACCTGAAGGGGCAGCTGAAACCTTTCTCCTCACAGCCACTCTTGAAGGATTTTACTTTTGAAGTTTATCCTGCAGCTTCTTCTTGAAAGGCTTTTATTTTGAAGCACCATCTTTCTAAGGAACATCACTGGAAATCATCTGCTGACTTTTATTTTGAAACCTTCCACTAACAATTTTTTTTTTTCCCTCTTCAGTTTTACAAATCACAGGAAATCAGTGTTGCAAGTGAAAAAGTCGCACTAATACCGAACTCATGGTGCAAAATGCGGAGCTGTGGTACCCTCAGCGGCCTGCAGGAAGAGTCAGCTATATGATATAGGTATATGAAAACATTGCACACATGTTAATGCGAGGTGTACAAGGGTATGTTCACCTCGCGTCGACATGCGTGCTCACTAAATGGTTGCTGCCTGTATTGTGATTGGGTGGGCTGTTATGAGCCTATCCTTCATTGCTGTATGAATGTGAATCTTCATCCACTTTTGAAATGACTATTAACTTTTTGCTTTGGCTGTCACTGTCTGTGTTGTAGGTGCAGCTACCCCTTACACAGCATATGTCGTCACTCCCATTCAAATGACTAATGACGAATGCGCCTTAGTAGAGGGTGGGATGACATTTTCTACTCGTGAAGGGATTTAATCTCAAAAATGTGTCCCCACTGTACACGTTACATTTACACTTGGCTACATGTCACAACAGTCTGATCAGAATGTCAGCCAGACCACATACATATTTGGTCAGGCAGATCGAATACCATTCAGATCACTTCTTCTATGAGCGTTTACACCTAGCATTAACGTGATGTTATTATCCCGATAACGGGAATGCATGTCGCATGCAATGTGTAAATGCAGCTGTGGTCCCTTTGGCTTCTTTGACAAAGGCCACAAGGTGCAATGGTAAAGTTTGGGATCTGCAGAGACAAGAGAAATTGAATTTTATGCGGACAAAGCTCAGTGAAATACAGTTCCTGTCCACATATAAAGTTTTAGGAAAATAAATTATAATCACTGATTATTCAAAGGTCCCATATTGTATGTCTTAAGTTTTTCCCCCATGTTTTTCTTTGTTCTTGAACCCAAGCTATGCATGGTGTATTGAAGTTGAAAGCTTGCCATCATGTCTCAACACTACACTAATGCAGCTCACACTCCACATCATACACGCATCAACATGTTTGATTCCCTTGTGGTTTCTCTCTCTTTGCATTTGATCACATTTCTCCCGCATCTGAAAACCAGAGAACCAACACTGTTGGTTCTAGATCAAGGTTTTGTGTTAAGAAAATATTTCTTACATACATCTGCATAGAGTAAATCTTTGAGGATTTAATTTGTACCTTAGAATAATCCTGAAACACATTTTGAAAATATGAAGATTGGTCTCTCTTATTGTTTGTTTCATTTCTGATGTGGACTCAAAGGTGGATTTTACAATATTGCATATCTAATGCCAAAGCAAAGACAGGGAAATACACATTTCTCTATTACAGTAATGTGAGGGTTTGATTTTAGCTATACATTGGTTTTTCATCATTAACTCAAATGACATGGCAAAGACAAAAAGAATCTGTTCCTTTTCCAGTATCTTACATGAAACACAGATATGAGTTGTATATTGCACTCTGCTTCCATTAATATGATCCATGTGTTTTTTAACTTTCCCTTGCATTTTCATACCATGAGCAGATCACTAAATAATATGTTTTTATGTATTTATTTGCTGCACTGAAAACTTTTCATTGAGATTTAATGTTTTCATTTTATTTTTTATTTCTGAAAATGGAGGAGCTCTTATCTTGTTTTGATACTGTACATATTGTGTTTGTTTTATAACGATTTTAATATGCAGGTGATGATGAAAGGGGGTGATGTTATATTTGAGGAATGAGCAAATGAATTAACATGTAACAAAAGATGATTATTAAACTTCAAGTGATGGCTCAGTCTGGTTTCTTGTTTCTGTAGATTTGCATCCATAAGCCATAATCCATTTTATATTGGACCTTTACTTCCGTAATTTACATCATCAACATGCAACAAATGAATTTACCCACCTACACACTTTGTACACCTGCCAAGTATGATGCTGCCCTTGATTGTAATCCTACATGAAAAAGTGCAGTGGTGTGGCGTTTAAATAGGAGTTATAACTTGGAATCTAAACAAACCTGATGTCAAAGCGAAATGGTGAGTTACACCGTGAATGGTGTATATGTGTGCATGTTTCAAAACATGTCTAACATTCATATAAAGTGGGCTACTGTAGTTTAAGTACATCCTTTGCAGTTGCTTGTAAAACTCGCAAGATTGCCAAAGAAATTGTATGCATTTTGTTGCATCCATGTTTTTCCAATCGGAGGCAATGGAATGCATTTTACAACTGCCTACTGACTTAAAATCCAAAACACTCAGTGCGCATATCGGTGCTGCAAAAAGGGTGAATAGAGGTGGATCATTGCATAGGGCTCCAAATGTTCTATTTTTGTATATTAGAAATCTTATTTCTACATTTGTTATTGTATAAAATGCTCTTATGATTTGCCTTCCGATCTTAAAAGGAATTTTCAGAATTCTTAATTTTTTTTAAATGTCAGAAGACACCGATTAGCATGAAAATATCAACAATGAAAGTTTCAGTAATGACACAAAATCTATTTAAGAATACTTTATTTACAACTTCTCTGTTTTAATAACAGATATATATATTTTCTCCTGAAACCACAACCATTTCCCTCCTTATTTAAGTGAACACACCATCTGACTCCCTCAATGCCTCATTCTGGCTCCTTATCACTGATGAGACACATATACTGTACAAATAATATCATTGCACTGTGTGTCAGCAAACCTTTACTGCAGCACCCTCTGCTTTTGAAGGGTTTTAGGCAATCAACAACCACACACAAACGCGTTTGTATGATAAATTACGTCTTATTTCCTAATTTACTCGCGTTACATAGTTATGCCCTGTTAGAATAAGTATTTAGCACGAAAAGATTGCTTCAACGGTAGAAAACGGGAGTATGATGAGTGAAAAAGAGTACAAATGTTGTGTGGTGGTAGGAGAAGGTAGCGCAGTGAAAGACCTAGAAAGCGGCCCAGATATTCCCGGGAAAAAACACATAACGCCATAAACCCCGCCTTCAACAACCGCCCGCGCCGCTCAGATAAGGGTAGCTTGTTTTACATCACACTGTGTGCCGTGCCAGCACCGCCTCGTCCGCCGAACCAGCCTGGCGTTGCGCCGTTAAACCAAACCAAACGCGTCCTTATTTAAGACCCGCCTCCTTGCTGCAGGCCCACCAATACCGAGCCGGAACGTCAGTCGTAATATTGAATATTCACGACTTTTCGCGGGCTTTGCTCGCCACGTGAGCTTTCCGCGCGAACAGCGAGTCACTGGAGGAAGAAGTTCCCTTGCAAGAGACACTTACGGACCCTGAACAATGGCGGTGAGTGAAAAAAGAATGAATATACAGAAATCTCTTATTGTATATTAGTACATTTGATGTTGCTGCCTCAATTAATAATGACAGGTGTATGTTTGTTTTACTGCGATGAGTAAACGTTGACATTTGAACTTTGGCAGGATCACAAGAACTTTGGCAGGATCACAATGCCTTAGTGGGTTAGAGCTTTTCTCCCATCACACAGACATGTTAAAATGCTAGATACATCCAATCTACGATGAAATATACACATATTTTAAAATTAGTTTGTTTTGCAGCACTTCCAACAGGAAGAGTTGTCTTTGAATCATGTTATGTCTGTTCTCTTGCTGTGAAAAGCAGTCTGGCCGTGTGCCTGTTGTGCTTCTTTTTGTTTTTGTAACAACTACAAATACACCAACTGTGATCAACAAAAATGTCAAGAATTGTCGTACTTGGAGAGATATAGAGTAGGAGTGAATATCCTTACAGTCAAATGTAGTGCTATACAATAGACCTGCAATAAATCTGACTTTTTAAAAGCTTATGTGTACTGTTTTGTTAATGACATGCCAGAGGTGTTGATTCAACCCAATGGTCTTTTTTTTAGGCTGTAGTTTGTGATGATGACACAGATAATGTAGATGTTGGTGGCTTTATTTGTTTAATAGTTTTTATCATAGTCAGAAAAAGGTTGATAAAGGTTTTTTTTAGAAGGTAGCTTTACCTGCCTTAAATATATGTTTGAGGCAGCTCAAATCTGACAAAATAATTCTGAATTCTCATGATTTCAACAGATCAAATAATAAACTTAGAGTAATTTTGCTTTCATCTTAAAGTTCTCATGTGTAGCCTTGTCGTTGAGTATGAGTATGTAATTGTTTTTTCTTTTGTTGACAGGATTCATCCGAGTCATTCCACATTGCCACCAGCCCCAACCGAGGCTCCAGGAGAGGAGACCTGACCTCCAGCCCTGGGCGAGACCTGCCACCCTTTGAAGATGAGTCTGAGGGGCTGCTGGGAGATGGAACCCTGCCAGGAGAAGAGGAGGAAGAGGGAGACGGAGAGGAGCTGATCGGGGATGGGATGGAGAGGTGAAGATGGCGGATGCACATTTTGTGGTCCTGATCATATTTCTAAGTGCGCTGAATCTGTGATGGAGCTTCTTTTTTTTTCCAGCAGATGGCAAGATTTCAGCCATTACTGCAAATTTATCCTGTAACCTCTATGTTTCAGATGGTGTTGGATCAGGGTTAATCTGTGCCGCTTCCCTGTTTTTTGTCCAGGGATTATCGTGCCATCCCAGCTCTGGATCAGTATGAGGTGGAGGGTTTGGACCTTGATGATGAGGATCTTTCGGAGCTGTCTCCTGGAGCTCGGGCTGCAGCTGAGGAGGCCATGAGGAGGAGGGACAGGGAGCAGGGCATCAGTGGGCGGCTGAGGAGAGGGCTGCTGTATGGTGAGGAGCCCAAAGTGATGGAGGGAGGGATGAACAGATGTGTATGAGAACATTCTCAATAAGCTGGTAATTTTATCCTTATTCAGATAGCGAAGATGAGGACGATGAGCGCCCGGCTGCTCGGCGAAGGCGATTGGCTGAGCGAGCAGCTGAGGGAGGAGCTGGGGAGGGAGAGGATGAGGAAATGATAGAGAGCATTGAAAACCTGGAGGACATGAAGGTTTGTAATACTGCTGTTTGTGTAGTAATAATACAAATACAACTCAGAACTGTTGGTACTCAACCCCACAGTACCTAAAGGCTCAACATAGGAACTGTACAAAAATGTACTTTGTCTGCAGGGTCACTCTGTCAGAGAGTGGGTGTCCATGGCGGCTCCCAGGTTAGAGATCTACAATCGCTTCAAGAACTTCCTGAGGACCCATGTGGACGAAAATGGTCACAATGTGTTCAAGGAGAAAATCAGCGACATGTGCAAAGGTATCTCAGGCTTATACTCTTGAAACTTTGCTACCGAAGCCACACGTGCACACTGCAAGACAGAATCCAGTCTTCTTTTGATGTTTCAGTCTGCAACAAAAATCCCAAGATCCTTTCCAATTCGCTGCGCATTCTCTTCACCACCGCTCTCCTAGTATGCGCACTTGTGAGACACGTTCCTACTCAGACTTGACTAGTCACAGACTCTGATAAATTGAAGGACGTAACCCAGTTTTTGTCGTAGTGTGCACTTGGCTAGAGTGAAATTAATCTTGCATTATGTGTCTCAACTGACGTGAACTTACACCCTAACCTGTTTCTTTTTTTCAGAGAATAAGGAGAGTCTGGTTGTGAACTATGAAGATCTTGCAGCCAGAGAACACGTCCTGGCCTACTTCCTCCCAGAGGCTCCCACTGAGATGCTCAAGGTAAACACCCTACAACACTGTCATTATTTATGTTGATAGCCCTTCTGAAGGGAAGTGAAAAATCTTTGCAAGGCCTTGTCTGTGAGATTATTAAGTATTAAAATGGCATCGTAAAACAAAAGTACACACATGTATGACCTTATTTGTGTCTGGCACTGTGATTGGTAAGGTTTTTGATGAGGCTGCTAAGGAGGTGGTGCTGGCCATGTACCCAAAATACGACCGCATCGTCCATGAGATCCACGTACGCATTTGCAACCTTCCCCTGGTCGAGGAGATTCGCTCACTCAGGTAACACGCACGCACACACACACACACACACACACACACGGTTGTCCTGCAAAAGCATAATAAAAGATCAAACTGCCAAACTATGACCTGATCACAGTCAGCAGCTCCTCTTCTTCTCCTCAGGCAGCTCCACCTGAACCAGCTGATAAGGACCGGTGGCGTGGTGACCAGCTGCACCAGTGTCCTCCCACAGCTCGGTATGGTGAAGTACAACTGTAACAAGTGTAACTTTGTCCTGGGGCCCTTTTTCCAGTCCCAGAACCAGGAGGTGAAGCCGGGCTCCTGTCCGGAGTGTCAGTCCCAAGGACCTTTCGAGATCAACATGGAGGAGGTGAGAGGAGTCTTATTTTTCTTCTATTTCTATAGTGCACACTGTCACTGCTACTTATTTCCTCCATTCTGTCATTTTTTAACCAATGTCCTCGAAGAATTAACCTGCATGTCCTCTTCATCTCCTTCTCACAGACTGTGTACCAGAACTACCAGCGAATCACCATCCAGGAAAGCCCTGGCAAGGTGGCCGCTGGCCGCCTTCCGCGCTCCAAAGATGCCATCCTGCTGGCCGACCTGGTGGACAGCTGCAAGCCAGGAGATGAGATTGTGAGTTTATCTGAAGCACAATAAAAGTGGTTGGCTTTTTTGTTTGTCATCACTATCTTAAAATAATTTTAAGACATTTTTAAGATTTGTAAAAAAAAAAATTGTTTCAGGTGCAAAAATGTCTTTTTCTTCTTCTGTCTGTCTCAGGAGCTCACTGGAATCTACCACAACAACTACGATGGCTCTCTGAACATGGCCAACGGCTTCCCGGTTTTTGCCACAGTGATTTTGGCCAATCACATCACCTGTCGAGATGAGGGTGTTGCCGTGGCCGAGCTCACGGATGAAGATGTGAAGGCCATAGTTTCTCTGTCCAAGGACGAGCGAATTGGAGAGAGGGTGAGGAGTCACACATACTTCAAAATAAGCGTTAGTAAAATGCTATGACATGGTCTGGGTGCTAACAATGCTGTCTGTCCAGATCTTTGCCAGCATGGCACCATCCATCTACGGTCATGAGGACATCAAGAGAGCCCTGGCCCTATCACTGTTTGGAGGCGAACCCAAAAATCCAGGTCAGCATCTGATGTAATGGCCAAGAACTAGACTTAAAGGAAAAACATAATGCATTTTGTTTCGGTCAATTTGATGTTTTTTCCCTTTTTACAGTCATTCTTGTGCGACAATATTTTTGTCTGCTTTCTCTGTAGAACAGTGTAAAGAGGGCCCATACAGATAAGTGTCACCAAAGTTTGTGTTACATGTGTGTCCTTATCCACTCTGTCTCTCTCCTCCAGGTGGAAAACACAAAGTGCGTGGTGACATCAACGTGCTGCTGTGTGGAGATCCAGGAACGGCCAAGTCTCAGTTCCTCAAGTACGCAATGAAAAATAAAATAACATTTTTCTCGAAGAACAGGTTATATTTTAAATCTACTATTACTTAATTATTTTGGTCTTATCTTACAAAATTAAATCTAAATGAGTGAGTAAAAAAACGTTTGCGTGGAACTCAAACATTTGGTAAAAAGTTCTTAAATAAAAAGAAACCAAATGATACGACTTAACAAAATGTCACGATTTTCAGGTCATTTATGTCTGAGGGTTTTTTTTGTAAGTTGGAGCATTCTGAAGATATTTGGTGTTCAGGCATCCCTGTGCTCAACACTTTGAAAAGCCCCTAAAAGCTTCTCTACTTGAAGTTAGAAGTTCAGTTAGATACAAATATGTTCAGGGTTGTGTTTTCCTACGACATTTGACATGAAAGCCTTTGAATGTGACACCCTGATGTGCTTTCCTCTGCAGGTATGTAGAGAAGGTGGCGAGTCGGGCTGTGTTCACCACAGGCCAGGGAGCCTCGGCCGTCGGTCTGACTGCCTACGTGCAGAGACACCCGGTTAGCCGAGAGTGGACGCTAGAGGCCGGAGCGCTAGTGCTGGCTGACCGTGGAGTCTGCCTCATCGATGAGTTTGATAAGGTGAGAGATTGCCGGATTATAATTAATCTACTTTGCTTTTGTCGTCCTGGTTAACATTCGTCCTCCTGCTGCGCCTCTTACTGCTCTTAAATGGACGATGCACACATACATACTCCTAACCGCTCTGCCTCTCTGCAGATGAATGATGCAGACAGGACGAGTATCCATGAGGCCATGGAGCAGCAGAGCATCTCCATCTCCAAAGCTGGCATTGTCACCTCGCTGCAGGCCAGGTGCACCGTCATCGCTGCTGCTAACCCCATCGGTACGTACAGCTGAAGTGTGCTTTGGTTCAAAGCCTACACAGCATCTCTAATCTTAACAGTCCATAATAGATTTTGACTCACACAGAGTTTTGCAGGTTAAATTTAATGTTATCGAAGCTGCCAATAACTCTCTCAATTTCTTCAGAGGACTAAACTGATTTTGCATCTTTTAGCTCATTACTACTAATTGTTGGATGACAAACTCACAGGATTAGCAGACCTTTCAGCAGAGCTCTCTCCCTCTATAGTGCATTTCCATCTCACACTTATAGCTCAAGTCCTACCAAAGCCATTACACAGTGAAGGACAGGTGCAAACTCACAAAACACATTTACCAAGTACCCTCAGCAATGTTTACGAAATATACCCAACACAAAAGACTAATAACTAATGCAGGTTAAATTGAATGCATAATCAACTGACACAATAACACACAAAAGCCAAACTTAACCCCACCTGCATCCTCCCCTTTGTCTCCCCTGACACCTTGGTACAATCTAACAAGTCAATTACCTGCTGATTGAGTTTGTGGCTGCATTCTTTGATTACGTGTGGTGTCCTCTATTGCTGCTGTCACTCTGCAGCACAAACAGAAGTAACAAACTTCTTTATTTTTTTCCTTTACAGGTGGCAGGTATGACCCCTCCCTGACCTTTGCAGAGAATGTGGACCTGACGGAGCCCATTGTGTCACGTTTTGACGTGCTGTGTGTGGTCCGAGATACTGTTGACCCTGTGCAGGTATGCACACAAAATCACACATTTTAGCTTATATGGGGTAGTATGAAAATGTAAAAAGAACCAACTGAGGTAAAATTTTGTATCATTTAACATAATGTGTGTTGAATGATTTTGGTTTAAAGTTCATGTTCCTTGTCATCTCCTCACTGACAAATGCAACTGCACTGTAACTTTTTATTCTTCTTCTAAATGCTTTAACTTATTCTGTTTTAGTCCCAATTTGTTATGCGTATTTGTTTGCGTTATGCTGTCTTTGTTTCATATCCTATTTTAATGTCTTTGAATTGCCTTGTGTTTTATGTCCCGTTCTAACGTCTGTTATGCTTTATCTAAAGAACTCTGAACAGATCGGAAGAGCGTCGTGTAGGGAAAGAGTGTAGATCTCGGTGGG
>OMOW01024276.1:0-10795 GCA_900312555.1 Lamprogrammus exutus | reverse complement strand
AACAGTAATGCGGTGAAGTTTATCTAATATTGTTATAATACAATTCAATACACGTACCGTGTGATGGAATGGTAACTCAATACAGGAGAAGGCCCCTTCATCAACCTGGAGGGGGTAAGACAAACTCTGATTGTTAGAAAAATCACAAGCGGCGGGGACAGCCAGTCAGCGGCTCTCTCCAGCAGCACAAAGGCCACACAGAGAGCAGCTGATTGAGTCCACAGACGGTTTGCGTTGGAAAGTTTTGTAAATCAGGGCACAACACCCTGCAATCAATGTTCATTATGCTTCTATTTTGCTGTCACTTCAATATCCCAGCCTGAGGATACATTCAGTGTAGCATTAAATCAGCCTATAGATGAGTAATGTGTGCAAAGAGTAGACTCTCATTGGTGGAGCTGAGTAATTGGATTAGTTTCTTATTTCCCTTTGTTTTAGAGGCAGTTCATATCCCAGTGTGCACATAATCCACCAAATAAACACAATGGATTTGGATAAGCTCATAATGTCAGAATGCATAAAAATAGGAAAGATCCCTTTCATTTCCTGCAGACATTTAAAGCTGAGCTGTCATTTATTGGTTATAATCAGGAAAGACTGGACTGGTATTTTGTGAAGAAGCCTGTGAAACACTGGATGATTCACTGAGGTGCTTATCAGATTAGCAGGACTGTTTAAAGTATTCTGCAGCTTTTAGCAAAAGCTTGAAAGTGAATTATCTGGCTCCATTACAAAACACATCTCCATTATGAGAAACCATAAAGAAGAGAAGAATACATTTCATGTTCTTCTCTCTTCTCAAGGATGAGACACAGACACATCGCTGCGCTCAGAGAAACATCCATGTACGCGATTAAAAATAAACAAAATCTGTGGCACAACTAATTTTATGAGTGACTGATTTGCTTATTTTTTAACTTCTTTTTTTCTTATCGAAATCCTCTTGTTTTGGTCAGGTGGCCTATAAGTGGTGAGAGGAAATGTCACATGTTTTGTTCCCAGTGTCAGTGAGCAAGGCAGTGATCCTTGACCACTTTTAACATTTTAGAACAAAGATACTTTTGGAAAACCAAGTGTATTTATTTTTTTTGCATGAAAGGAAGTAAATACAATTATACAGATTCATATAATAAAATTGAATTATTATTGCATTTTAATATCATTATTACTGTATGTATACATTTGACTGTTTTAAGATGATAATACTTTAAATTAATTATGAAAAATATGAAAATGCAGAGTACAGAAACATTATTTATTATTAATTATGTGTTGTTTGCCCTCCTGCCTCTGATCAAATCTTCCCATTGTAAACTATTGAATTATCGATATTTGGTGCAGTTTCTCTGTATTTTTTCAAACCAACTTGTCTAAGTTTCTGCTTTCCAAGATAAAAAGTCACTCTTTCATTGATATTTTATATCTTTTCCAAACACAATTTAACAGGAATGCACCAAGACCTTTGTGAAACTGAAATAGTGCCTAAATGCCTAAACTTAAAATCTGTGACACTTGAAACTAATAAGTTCATGCTTGGAGCAGAAATGTGCTGCCCCCACTCTGTAAATCTTTGCAGGAATATTAAAATTCATGATAATGTGGAACTTGATTTATTCCCATAGGGAAATTCTTTTTTCTACTTCCCTTTAGCACAGAGAAGTTGCAAGTTTCTCAGGGACGCTTCAGCAGAACGTTTGAATTTGACCTCATTTTTAGTGGGGCACCCAGCTGAACCGAGCCTGTCAGTTACAGTGAGACACTTCTAACTTAACTATGCTGCACAAAAGCTTTGTGTACATGTTATCATGTATCAACGCAAAGCCACTAACAGATTCACTATTCATTCAAAATCTGCATATCAGCATTCCTTTTTAGACACCTTAAACTATTCAAAGAAAAGTAAATGAAAAAGTTGACCACAGATAATTTACCATATTAAGTATCTGGGTTAGTAAAAGTAGAAAGTGAACTCTCTTTCAGCTGTACTTGTACTTGTTATGCATCTTCTCACATATAAAGCAGAAAGTCACATTTCCTCAAAGGGCTTTCATAACTTTTCCAGGAAAAGATGATACCCGAGTGTTTTGTGTGCTGTGTATGATAATTTATAGCCTTAGCCTTCGTTAGGATATCTAATCTGCAGGATAGCAACGGGCCTTTGTGTCACGTGGGGTGAAATTGCACCTAAATGCAAAAAAAGCTGGGCATGCAGTATACAAAAACTTAATCATCTAATATTTCCTCATTTACAAAAGAGTTTCATCTGGTTCAGATTTTACATACACAGCACACTGTGTAATTGCCTGTTCATAATATTATGCAAGAGAACATTTAGGCAGATTTATATAGCAACAGGCGCTTCACAGCAAGAAGATCGGGCCTTTCTGTGTGGAGCAATTTTATCTATGAATGATCACAGTCATCCTGAGATTTAAACCAATCCATACATCATACACTGTATCTATCCATAGGAGCACCAGCTCTTCAAGCCAAGACTATCTACCTAAAAGACAGGGAACTCTCTTTTCATGACAGCAATGCACATACAGTATTTTGGACAGAGAAGTCAAATGGTTTGAAAGAGGAATTAAGGAAGCCCTCCATGTGGAAAACCTTACCCCCGAACACAGGGGGAGGGCTGCTCTCCACTATCCTCCAAAATAGGTAACACAAAAGAACAGGCCATGCTCACAATAGTACATAAAAATGGTCTTTTGTCTTGTTCACTTGTGATTCCTCTCCCTGGCTGTAGTTGGTCCAAATATCACATGGTTGTTTGCATCACTGGTAAGGGACCAGGAGGCAAAGCTCGCTCAGGGAGCAAGAAAAAACAAAACACAAACGTTCACCTTGGGGGCCCTGCACGAAGAACACCCAAAGAGCCTGAATGCCTCTTGAGCATTGTAAGACATCGTTTTGCCCTGAAGGTTCGACTTTGTTGGAAATACACTGGGGCCTTTCGCCCTGCGATAGACTGGCAACATATCCAGTGAACACAGGGACAGACTCTAGCCCCTGCCACTTTGCACAGAGTAAAGCAGGGACAGAGGATGGAAGAGCACATAAAGAAATTCAAAAGGAAAATACACTGAAGTACTTAATATCCATTCCAGTGGATGAAGACATGAAACTGTATTGGAGAGAGTATAGGGACGACTATGGTGACAGAAAATTAGATCCGTGCTTGAATCTGCTATGTTAAACCTGTGTTTTCTCTTATTTAGATCTATGGATTACAGAGGCATGCCAGTTTCCCGAAGATGCAAAAGAGCACAGCCCTATTTACAGGCACTGTAACCTGGTAGCCTGCAGTCGTCGCTGCTTTGAGTCCCTACTGTGTTCTCAATAAGCACTGCAACAGATTCTTAATAAAAATAAATATCTTATATGTTATGATTGTGCTTTAACAACTATGTGAGAATCTAACTGAGAAGAAGGCATGTTTACACAAACTCACAATCATATCATAAATAAACTAACAATAGTCTGGATGTCAGAAGTAGGTATAACATAAAAGAGCAGCTCTTATCCATCATTTTTCTATTTCACAGGCAGCAGAGTAAAAGTCTCATAAAACTGTACATTAAAAGTTCAGCAAAGCCTTCTGTAATTTTAAATCACAAATCTACATCTATAATTCCTTTTAAATTCAGGTTGCTTACAATTTCTCCATCTCACATTAGAATTATACTTGTTTATCTTGGCAAACCACGGTTATAGCAGACTAAGACATAAAACTCAAAAGACAATCACATTATGTGGCGTGGGTTTGCGGGGGCTGAAAATGCCTTTGCAGCGCAGAATTATTCCTGCAATACCATTAGGTGCAATATCATCTGGTTAGGAGAGACAGAAGATAAATGACATAATATGACTCGAGGCTCTTGCTTATTAACACACACCAACACACACATACACACACTATATATTGCAAGATTTATTGCAAAAGAGAGCCCTTGAGAGAGTTTTTCCCCCCTAAAACTTGTGGAGAGAGAGTTATATCAACTAGAATGCATTGCAATGCAACGTTGCGTCTAAACTGCATTCCACGCTGCCTCATACTCATGTTAGCCTACAGTAGCTGTTATTGGGAAGTGATGAGGGAGGTGTTATGCTTGTATACTGTATTATGTTTCCAGGCTTTACAGGTCGTAGGTTTTTGATAAAGTAAGCACTGTATAATACAGTGTGGAGGACCTCTGGTGTGTTCTTATTACTGAGCAGGTGAAAGCCTGTGATTTAGTCTCACCAGAACACACCCGCAGAAAACGTTCCGTGCTGCTGTTTGTCTTTCATTTGATTCTGCTCCGTTGTGTAGACATAGTAAAACACAGTGTTTATCCTGCGCAGGGTTGCGGGTGGCTGGAGCATATCCCAGCATGCCTTCTGTAAGAGGCCGGGTACATCCTGTACAAGTAACCTGTTTATTGGACAATCACACCCAGGCTCATCCACCTACGTTCTGGATATTTAGCATTCTAATCAGTGCGAAATTGAAACATTTTAACCTTCCTCTATTTAAGAAACGAATTGGGGAAGTACTGAATTGCATCAATTTTGAGAGGAGGCAGCAATGCTAAGCACTGAGCCACTACTTTGCCCTGTGCCACAAAATCATTTCATCTTTTTAATTTTTTAATATTTCATTTTGAGAGAATGTATTTTCCTGTCACACTTTTGCCGTATTGGTACCAGTAGACTGCAGTACAGCTACACATGCAGTAATTGTTGAATTCGTGGCTCTAGTAGCAGTGGCAGCCTCATAGTTAGAGAAACAGGCTATAGATCAAAGAGTGGCAGCCAGTGCTGTTGTTGGACAACAGCTGCAGTGGGTAGTGGGAAATGAGTGTAGTCGCAGGAGTCGTAGACAATCTAAATTTATTAGTTACTGGGAGAAATAATTTATTAGTTTACTCCAGGAGTAACAGTATCTCTCATAATCCAGCAATTTCCCAAATCAGACAATATGTCCATATTAACTTCATCATGGCTAATCTTGTCTGTGCAGGGAAAGAGCAGCTTGGTGCTTGGATGGGAGACTACAAGAGACGTCCAGGTGCTGTAAGCTTTTTCTCTCCTACAGGCTGAGCGATGTTGTGCTGTGCCGGTGTGAAGGTTTTAACATTAGCAGGGACATGTTTTTGTCCGACGACCAATACACACAGTTGTGCATGTGCACTTTTTGTCTCTCTCTTTTTCTGTCATACATGCACAGAGTTTGATTCAGTAAAACATTTGTTTTTTGACAGAAGAGTTTCAATCATCTGATAAAGTGGTGACAGAGCCACAGCAACACTCAAACATGAACCATCAACCATCTGAAACACTTCTTCTGTTCCTTCCTTACTTCCTCCTCTGTTTATTTTTCAATCAACTCATCAATTTACAGCTGCCCAGGATTTACCTGATAAAATGAGGATGGCGTACTTTATTAAACAATGCCATAGATCACTGTCATCAGCTGTGACAAGCTGAACAGGGCATATTTTCAGCAAAGTGCCTCCACATGCAGAATATTGAATATTTTCAAACTTTACCATGGTAATTTCTCGCTCACTGCCTTTTTCTCTGTGTTTCATCTTTGCCGCCCCATTTTCTATGTCAAACCTTGTGCACAGTTTTCATTCCTGTGTGCAGTCAGTGGTGGTTTAGGTAGAGGAAATACACTTGCACACTTAAGTGCACCGGTCCGTGAGAACAGTGTATGTGCTCCCAAAGTTTACATCAGCAAATTGATATTGGCAAAGGCGTGTCCCTACCATCCATACCCAAATCTACGCCTATGGAATTAAACAGTGATACCGGCGCTCCATCTCAAAGTTGTTCCCACAAAGAAATGAGAAGTGTCTTTGTTGCTTTGCGTCAAAACAAAACTACAAAAAAAAGGGCTTTTCTTCACTTTCAACATAATGGATATGATCGAAACAACTCATCCAGATATTTCATTTCTCTTTGAAATAGCATCTCTGATTGATCTTTACCTGCTCACCTAATATGTTTGCTATGTCTTCAGGAATATTTGATCATTTTATCTGGAATATAATGTTATGCATGGGAATTTTGCTGTCCTCCTCATTCATGATAACTTTTCCAAACCCGCGTAACATTGCCATCTGTGTGCTGAACAATTTGGTTGCTCTCATGCTAGCACAGAACACAGAACATTCTAGATGGATGCACCTGCCAAAATAATTAGGACTCTACGAAGCAGTGCGGCCACAGAGAGCTGAATTTAATGAATAATCACAGGAGCTTTGTTCTCTGGCGTACGTTTACGGCAGCTGTTACTTATTTTTTGTACTACAGACATCTGCATCAAAAGCTGGTGTTGTAATATCAAATTGAAATCATCGTGTTTATTGCGTGTGACCATCATCATTTTGCTCATGGCTTTGTATCGCTCGATGAATAAAAAAACAGCAATGAGTTTTTTGTTCAGGCTTACTCCACTGTCTACTCTGAACAGTTGCATCTGGCCAATGATATGAATCTGGCAGGGAAGATAGAAATGTACCCAGATAAAGCCCTTATCAGAGCCACATCACAAAGCTAAACAAAGATCGCGAAAAAGACAAGAAAATACAAGTCTTTAAATATAAACAGACAAAATAGAGTGTAAAGTATAAAGTATCACTCAAAACCCTGATCTGCTTACCAACCTGAAATTAGTAAGTAGTTCCTAAATAAGTCTAAATCAAGGATTAAATTGTTTGTAATCTCTGTTACCACCCTTGACCATTTCTCTCAATCTGGTCAACAGACAGTTCTGTGTCTCTACAAATAATCATGGCTCTTCTGTCTTCTCTTCTGAGTTGATAATAGGAATCAACATTATCTACTAGATAATTCACAGTTATCTAGGAATAATTTGTTAATAATTCCTTAATAAGTAATTAGTTCCTGATTGGTTCCATACTCGTTTCTTTGTGCCTAATCAGGATTTTACTTTATCATAAAAACTTTACTTTAAAGTACTACAAAGAACATAGAACGTGGCACTAAAATGTTTGTCATAACATTTACATCCCCAAATATGCCTTTTTGTTTACGGTCAAAGAGATTCTTTGATCACTTCTTAGAATTTGATTTGGTCGTCATGTGTCAAGTGTCTAATAGGTATTTTCTTGAAATTAGCCATATTATTGTATTTTCCTTGCAAACCTTGTTTTATCAAACCTTTAATCACCTTAATCACCCGTCCTTTTGTCGACTACATAAATGATATTGCTACGCGTGGACTTTGTTCGATGCTTGGAATTATTTATACAACAAATGCTACAAAGCAAACGCCATGAAGTCCAAGGTGTTAGTCATGAAAATGCAGTACTGAAAGTCCTGAGAGGATGTTGGGAAACTGCTCTGTCAGCTGACTGATTGCTAAGCAGAGTTACGTGGTGCTGATAATACATCTTAAGAAACATCAAAGCTCTACTAACAATCAGCTGTGGACAGGATCACGTTAACAGCAGTGGATGATCTAGTTAAAGGTATTCTATACTATTGTTTAATATTTAAATCGAACACAGCGTCTGATTTAAATTGAGATACATTATGATATAATGAAGGTTCATCTTCTGGTCATTTTAAATGCTTTTTCTTTTTCTCAGGAATTTGAAAGTCAGCCCTTCTGCTCGAGTCACCATGGATAGTTACGACTATTCTGATGTGATTGAGTATGATGGCAACGACAGTTACATCTACGACACCGACTATACTTTTCGCGATGAGCCGGTTTTCAAGCACAAATCAAGGTGTTTTGAGGAAATCTCATGTGTCTGCTTGCTGGTGTTCACTTTGGTCATTTTTCTGCTGGGGTTTTTCGGGAACGGGCTGGTAATCTGGATTGCTGGTTTAAAGATGAAGAAGACGGTCAACACCACCTGGTACCTAAGCCTTGCAATCTCAGACTTCATTTTCTGTGCCTGTCTTCCGTTTAGTATTGCTAAAACAGTGATGGATGAGTGGATCTTCGGCCTTTTCATGTGCAAGGTCACCTCATTTGTTATGTTCCTCAACATGCTGAGCAGCATCTTCCTCCTGGTCATCATCAGTGTTGACCGCTGTGTGTCGGTCATATTTCCAGTCTGGGCGCAGAACCACCGCACCGTTAGGAAGGCCACTGCTGCTGTTTCCGTAGCCTGGGTTCTCGCCATCGGACTGAGCATGCCTGCTGTTATTTTTCGTGATGTTTCCCACCATTTAGGGAGAACCATTTGCGTGACTAATTACACATCGCACCCACACGGCCAGATGACCATTGCAGTGAGCCGCTTCATTGGGGGGTTTGCTGTCCCATTCCTCATCATCTTCATCTGCTACTCAATCATCATGGTCAAACTCCGAACCAACAGGATGACCAAATCCTCGAAACCCTTCAATGTCATGACTGCACTCATCGTTGCTTTCTTCATCTGCTGGCTGCCGTACCACGTCTTTATCCTACTCGAGCTGAGCCACCACAACTACAGTGCAGTATTAACCATGGGACTCAAAGTGGGCACGTTGATGGCGGCAGCGAACAGCTTTCTCAACCCAGTGATGTATGTTTTCATGGGCAATGATTTCAGGCAGACATTTAAGAGTTCTGTGCTCTCTAAGATGGAAAACGCAATGGGAGAGGACGGCCGCACGATCAGCAGATACCTGTCCAGGTCCAGCTCCATGGACCACAGAGCGTCAACACACATCTAGACATCTCAAATTGTCCAAAATGTTTGCAACCATCTGTTCCTTCTTCTTTCTTAAATTTGCAGTATGTTAACACAAATGTTTTGTATGACAGATGGTTGTAAAATATGTCCGTGGATGCTAAAAGGCACATTAATCATTTGTAAATTGTAGAGATTTTTTGCAAAAATGAGCATTAGTCAGTTTCCTACTGAAAGGAGGATCAAGCAAGGTGCTCAAATGTGTAATCTTGTAAGAGAATTGTATTTTTAAATGCAAATCTGAAACCAGCATGTTTGAACACATTCCAGTCTCCATTCAGCCATTTTCTGCAGGAGAAAGTGTTGCAGGCTTTCGGACCTGACAGTGATTTCACTTATGAGAATCATTTGCAGAGGCATTGATTGTTGCAGAGTTTTGTTTTATTTAGTGGTGCGTAACAGTCAGAATCATTCAGTAACGGATGGATGTTTTCATAACCTCTGACCCCAAACTGGAAATGAATAGAGGATAATGAAAACCACTGGTGGAGGGAAAGGAGCCAAGAGGTGATTGTCGTTTGGTATTTCCTTTTCATGAGAATATCTGAACTGGTCTGTCACCCAAAAAGGGATGTTATGTGCTCGTGTTTACTGGCACTTCACTGACAATTTATGTACTGCGGAATTTAAATGTTGTACAGGATTGACTATTGATGTATTGCAGTATGTGCGGATGTTTGGTTTTGAGCATATATGTACTGTGTACTACTCACATATTCAGTAGAACAGCTGCTGCTTAAAGACTGGGGATCAGAAATGAGCCTTTGAGTGAATTAGAGAAGCAGAGTGATAACGGTGTTCCTCACTCCCCTTCAAACCTTTATCTGTTTGTTTGTTGTTGTTTTTTACAGAGGTTTCTTATGTGAGGTGAATGCATCTTGAACAACTCAGTACAGAATTCTTGAAGTGTAAATCATAATCAGATATTGCTTAAAAAACAAACAAAACACCTAAAACAATTGTTCTCGTTGTCTTGTATGTGAATGAGGTTGGTGCAATAGATGTGATGTCTTTTCTCACATTTCCTATTTTCTGAAATAAAGATTGAATTTGTAAAATCTGTCACTTGTATACTAATCAGTTAATAGTGAACCATTTCTTACATGTTTTCCAAAATGAATGATGTCATGCCATTTCAATTCATATTTTAATTTGATGCCTGCAAAGCTGAAATAGATATAAACAACCTTTTTGAAGCTCAAGTCAGGATCAGCTCTAGGATTAATGAATCTCAGTTTTTAAATGTATTTATTTGAGAATTAACCATGGTCATCATGGAATATGTAAGCTGCGGTACAACAGTCTGATCATTTGGATGGAAAACAGGCACTGAGAACAAATTCTAAGTTGCACAAGAATATTTATATTTAAAAACTTAAAAGCCAAATATTGTATCTGCAGTTATTAAGAGTTCAAAAAGTGTTAACAGCCTCAATAGTTTCTTTGATATTGACTGAATTTCATATACTGTGCATATTATAGCAGTTGTTGCCAAACTCTTTGAAAAAGCGCCCCCTCAAAGTAAACCAAAACGTTGAAGTATCCCCTCACCAATATGCCACAGACTGAGAGAGAAATCACTGAAAAAACTCATATATGTGTGTGTGCTGTTGTGCACCCTTGTAAACTATAGAATGCATTATTATTATTATTATTATTATTATTATTATTATTATTATTATTATTATTATTATTATTATTATTGTTATTAATATAATAATAATAATGATAATGATAATGATAATGATAATGATAATATAATGATAATGATAATGATAATAATAAAATGGAGATAATAATAAAACATTAATAATTAAACTACAACAATTTCATAATGAAATCCATTTTATTTAAGAATAACTTGCCACATTAACATAATTTCCATAGATTTCAGCTGCGTTGCAAAAATCACCACCACAGGCAGTTCAAGTACCAGTGGCGGTGCACGTACCACAATTTGGGAACCACTGCATTACTGTGATGTCAGCCAATTACCGCTCACCCTTGGTCAGCACATTCTGACCTTTCTATGGACACTGTGTACAAGCCAAATCATCACAGTTACATATTTTCACAGTGCAGGATGG
>OMOW01024244.1:2493-16722 GCA_900312555.1 Lamprogrammus exutus | reverse complement strand
ATAAGCAAATTCACTAACGTCTAACTTCAGAGATGAGCAGCACTGCATGACCGGAGCTGAGGAGCAGGACTTCAGCTGTGCAGTGTTTCTCTTACACAGGTCACTAGAGATGCAACAAAGTCTAATATTAAGAGAGGATTTCCAACTTGACTCCCTAAAGTTTACAATGTTAAATTTCACTTTGTTTAGAACCATGACAATTTCCCCCAGCAACAGTTTTTTCCTTGGGATAAATGTTTAAGACCCGAAAAGCATTCAAATTTAATTCTATTTACAGAGAATAAGACAATTAAAAAGCAATTATTTACCTTATTTTGTGTGGAGGTTGTAAGCTCCAGCTGCTCACTGGTTGATGTTTCAGCAACTTTCAACTGGTCTGGAAGTACAAACAAATAGACAACTTTTGTTTTACACTGCTACTTTCCAATTAGAACAATAAGCAAAGTTTCGTTTGGTCCAATAACCAAGATTACATACACCATTATCCTGAAGGTACCATGTAATCACTTACCAAAGCTGATGTCAGTAGGAAGGGACACCTCTTCTGCAAATGCACCATCTTCTACATCCTGGAGAATCAGAAGCAAATACAGCAAATTCAGAGAGGAACATGAGCACATTCAGCTGCACAGCAGGTCTCCTATGCAGGGCACTTGAGGTTCTACAAAGCCTAAAACATGCACTCATGTATTCAGTATGCTCTGCAAATAAGAGGTGACTTCCATCCTGAGCACAGAAAGTTTACAATGTGAAATTTCAGAGTCTACAATCACCAACCCACAACATGCTTCTGTACAATTTCCCCCCAGAGATGTTTTTTTTCCAAAAAGAGCTGAAAAGTATCAAATGGTATAGGATATTTTTGCATTCACTCGCAGGATAACCTTTATTTACCTTGTTTGGTGTGGAGGTTGTAAGCTCCAGCTGCTCACTGCATGATGTTTCAGCATCCTCTAACTGCTCTGCAAGCACAAACAGACAAGTTTTGAATAACACTACTACGTTCCAGTTAGACCTCATTTCTATAGGCAAACTTTTAGCTGCTCAATGATGTTGAAAAACTTCGTACTTACCAGGATAACTGATGGTGTCAGCGCCGCCTCCAATAGCCTTGAGGGTAGCGTTCATTTCTTCTTTTTGGACATCAGCAGAAGAGTCGTGCTGAACATCATTTTCAGAGCAATCATTGTTGTGTAGACTGCTTGTGACATCTGAGGCCTTAATTGTAGAGTCAGGATAAGTTAGATCTTGGGCACACCGCTCTTCCTCGTGGTTTCTCTCAGAGTGCATGCAAGCAACATCAGCATCCATTTCTTCAATTCTGTGATCCTCTTGTTCCTCTGGTGGTTGAGCCTCAGGCACTGCCGTCTGTTCCACAGATGAATCACATGGCCGTGAAGCAGAGAGTGCAACTCCATCTGGGTTGTTTTCGGTTTCTGAGATCCCCCAGCAGGTTTTCATGGTCTCATTTATTACCTGCCCTTCACACTCCATCGCCACAAAGTATTTAATCTTTCCTTCTTCTCTTGTTACTCTAAGCACAGTCAGCTGTAACAATTTGTCTGTTGTAAGTGCTGACAACTCATCGACTGCACCACTGTCCCAAGATCCATGTGAAGCATCAAAGCCTTCAAGCTCACACAAAAACGCTTGCGGTGGAGTTTCCAACAGGTCAGGAGGAATTTGCCTCACATCTCTCACATATACTTGGGATTTGTCTCCATAGTCTACAAAGAGAATAGACAGCTTCTCTTCATCTCTGCTGATGACTTGTGCCCGATACCACAGCTTATCCTCTGTATAGAGAGCAATGCATGGACTGCCAGGTAACAGTGAGCTTGCATCCATAGGTATGGGGTCTGCTGCATTTCCAACTTCTGAGACACTTAGTGTAATCTTATCAAGTTCTTCTGAGTTAGCAGACTGACACCAAAAGGACTGATCACTATTAAAGCATGCGACGTAAGCCTCTACATGTTGTCCCACTACAAGGTCACGTTCACGGTAATGCAGTGAAGCAATGTTCAATCCTGCTGCCTCTGATGATTTGGACGATTGTGTGATGGCAGAGTCCAGGACCAACGTTTCATTTTCTTGTTCAAGTTTCTGCCACAGGATTTCATTACAAACAATCGGATCTGTGGCACGTTTACAGATCGCGTCTACACCGCTGTCCTCCAGATCGACTTCCCACACAGATCCTGACTGTCTGACAAAGCGGCATTTCAAATTCTTCTCTGCGTTGTCGCTAATGGCTTTTTTGAAAGCTGATACCACGTCAGGATCCAGCACCTCGTCTTTTCTCAGACTTGCAGCTTTGCTCAGCATGCAGTGTGTGCAGTACGGGGGAAGTTCCAAGAAATGCTTTTGCAGTCTGTACATCTTGGTGATGGGTATCAGAGCTGTTTTCCCAAAATCAACAAACTCAACAAGAGTCATGTTTTCACGGATTTCTCTTACAACTGCACGGTAGCGTGAGGAGTCATCTGGGAACTCTGCTTGAACAAGGTCACCTGGATGTACATCTTTAATATCAGCAATATGCAAGGTTGCCTGACCTTCATTGAGCTTGTCCACAAGGGAGATTATTTCATCCTCCTCTCTGACAAACTGCACACAGAAACTCAATGGACTGTTGCAGTGGGAGACAAAGACATCTGTCTCCATACCCGGTGTGATAGACTTTGAGGGCAGGTCTGTCAGTTTAGGCAGTTCTTCAATGCTGGCTTCAAGAGTCATGCAGCTTTTCTTCTGAGATTCTGCGCTAGGTAGTTTGGGTTTTGTGAGCTGCTTGGAGTCTGTGGAATGATTTAATTTTGTTGGCTTGACATGGACGTCTGCTGGCTCAGAGTTGTTGCCCATATCAGTTGGTGTCCTTTCACTTAACTGCCTTCGCTGTGGTGGCGTGTACAGCTTTAATGTGCCAGCTTTGACCTTCCAACCATTTCCTTTGTGAAAAGGCTCAGAACCAAACTGCACATTGATTTCAGCAGATTTCCTCTCATCTTTTAAAGGACTTGCTGGTTCGGGGGTAGATGATTTATTTGTTGCTTTTTGCATACGATCTTCCATGTTTGTAGCTTGTGTTGGGAAACCAATCTTTGGATCATGATTTCCAGAGCTCTGGTATGCTTTTCTACCATAAAAGACAACCTGTTCTTCTTTGTCAATATCAATGTTAAACATCTTCTTGATCTTGGAATTGACTTGGGTGTTTCCAAGATACAGCTCAACCAGCAGTTTTCCATTAGGTTCTCTGGCCACTACTAGTGCACTGAATTTAAGTTCGGTCACATTACTCTCAAACCAGCTGTTAACCTCTCTGGAAACATTGGCCGGGATACCAGCGAGACCACACTTAACAGCTTGCACAGGCACAGACATGATGTCAGTGGCCTCTGTAGGAATTGGAAGCACATCCGACTTGCTAACTTCAATAGTGTCACCATAGTCCACAAAGTGAACCAGTATTGATGGCTCTGTGGCTTTGATCTGGGCTCTGTACCAGTGTCCATTTGTATACTTTGCAAAGCACAATGTTCCAAAGACTGTAGGAACCTTTATAGTCTCAAGTTGGTGACACAGATTGTTCACGTTCCTATCAAGGTCTTTCACCACATCGGCATTCTTCTCTAGCTGGCAGTAGAAGTGACTGACACTGTTGACACTTGTCACTGTGACCTTTTCCTCTGTTCCAGTTTTGACGTTGTGTGTTGAATAGTAGAATGTGTCCAGACGGAAAGATGGCCCAGAGGCTTTCTTGGGAGGCACACTTTTCATGAGATTCACCATTTGGGTGCAGACATTCTCAAAAGGAGTTGCTAGATCCACAACATTGAAAACTATATTCTGCTCACTGTATGTGACAGCATATATGGTGCACTTTAAAAATAAATACTTAGATGTTGCAGTACCCACAAAGTTGTTGAACTTAGCTATTGCTTCTTCACCCCAATCATTTTTGACTGAAGAAGCATCAGTGGGGTTTAGCAGACTGCATCGAAAAGCTTGACCCTCTAGAGTCTGGAATTCTGGCTGTATCCTCCTCAGGTCATAGAGGGACACTGTCTCTTTCTGGCCGTAGTCAACAAACAACAAGTCTACACGAGGCACTTCATGTTTGTGAATTAAAAGGGCTCTGTACCACATTCCATTATCTGGATGGCGAGCAACACATGCCATTTCCACAAACGGCTCAAACTCACTACCCTCGTAATGTCTCTGCATGTCATACATGAGCGATTTCAAGTGCCCCCCCCTTTGTGCAAGTTGGCACCAGAAGTCATTTGGGCTTTCAATGCAAGACACAGTGACATCCATGTCACTGCCTATAGGAAACATTTGTTCCTTAAAGGTGCTTTGGACCTGGGAGATTTGCCCACTACCCCTGTACACCACTGAGGGTGTGGCATCTGGATTTTGTGTAGGCTGTAGGGTAATTTTAGCTTTGGGTTGTTTGTGTGTCTCTGTAATGGCATCAGTCTGTCCATGTGCTCGATCTGGATGATGGTTGTTGCCGGTGTGCGATGACAATGCCATCTGTGGCTCTGCTTGCAAACATTTCTCCTTTGAGCCAAACAAGTAGTTAAGGTTATTGTTTTCACCGTCATAGAGTATAACATAGTGAACACCTTCAGATACGTTTTGGGACTCAAATTTGGCTGACAAAGCCCTGTGTAGGAGAAGCCTCCTGAGATAATCAATCTGGGTCGCTGTCCATCGCACACCTTTGTCAACGATTCCATTGAGGGAACACATATAAGTCACAACGGGCATTCGGAAGAACTCTGCGGCCAATGGTCTTACGTTCTCTACCCGAACAAACTGTTTTTTCCCACTGTCAACAGCCAGTACTTTCACCACCTTGTCCGCTTGGGATACATGTTGTATAACAGACCGGTACCACTTACCATCACTTCCTTTTGCAGCACACGGAAACCCAACCATATCACTGACATCACAGCTGGCCACTCTGTCCTCATAACACTGTGTCATCTGCTCTGAGAGTTTTTTTAACGCAAGTGAAAAAACGTTCAGCTGGCAAAAAACCTGCTGTGGATTTATGACTTCTGTGATTATGACACGCTCCACAGTTCCTAATTCCAGATCTGGATACATAAACAGCGGTTGCTTGTGGAGTGGTTCATCTGCTCCCCAAAGGTCACCTCTCATTGAGTAATGTGGGATTTCTGGATACACTGGAGTTTTAATATCGGACAGCAGTGACGCAAACACAAATTCCCGAAAGCTCTGAGCAGAAAACTTCTTGGCAAATCCCATCTCACACATTTGATTGGATATGCAAGGAATGTGCAGGAGAACTGTTCTCTGTGACACCAGCACATCTTGTACATGAGCCTTCACAGATTTACCAGAAAGAGTTCTCAGAAAGTCCAAGGCTGTTGGAGACCATCTGCTCTCAGTCGAGAGTGGCAATACATTAGCTAGCACGCAAAATTCCACTTCAGGTGGCAGGTGGAAGTGCTCATGCTTTCCCCATGCCATTTTGCTGTTGGTAACATGACATTGCTCCCCTTTGTCAATAAGGAATACTCTGTAATATGACCCAGTTCTTGAGACTATGCGGCACCTATGCCAAGAATGACCCACTTGAACCAAGCACTGGTCACCAGGGTTTCCTTCATACTCATGAAATATGTTCACAGGAGACTGGATAGCTTTAGCCAGCCACTGATATTCAGCATTCCTTTCCTCACTAAATTTGCCCCAGAACTCTGCAAACTCACAAAGAGGATGCACATGGACCCTGGTTATGAGAACATTTACATCTGATCCTCGTAGGGGGAGCCCAAGGTTTGAGGACATTTTGGCACTTTCATCGATTCCAGGTTTCCATTTAATGCGAGCAGAACTTGAACGTCAACATTGGATGTTATCTGGAAATAATACAAACACACAACGCAAAAGCATGAAACGGTACCAATTAATATATATTCACAACACTATAATAAAATACTTCAGTTCCTACCAACCTCCATTTTAGGCAGACACTGCATAAAGACAAGTATGAAGCCCTGCTCTGAGATTAGTTTTCCATGGGCACCACTGTCATTTTAACAAAGCGTCTTCTTCCTCTTAAAAATTGTTAGTGGTGCCTTAAACTAAAACACAATTTAATTTAACACACTTTAATTTCCCAAAAGGATAATTAAAGTAGTCTTTTATGCGATCGCTTGACATGCATTCTTCAGCAAACCGTAGTTCACATAACAAAATTTGAAGAATACAGTTATACTCAACTATTGGAACGAGTCATATACTTCAAATTAGGCCTGGGCAATTTGCCTGAATCTATTTTAAACAGATTTTAGGTCATTGTCCAAGAAGTGTGACTGTTAGTTCAAGGTGAGTTAATCTTTGCTTAGTTACATAAATAAACCAATAACGTTTGGTCATGGTTTATAGTGGGAAACGAAGCTGCAACACTTAAGTAGAAGACGCCTTGTTCTGCAAACCTACTGGTACCCACACAAAACTGAACATAGTGAGACAGTGCTGATAAAACTTGTTATAACTCTTAAGGTTTAAAGCGACCCCATTGGCTGACGGCCATCTGACTGCGATGCGAACTAATTAAGAAGCAAAACGTGGCAGAAACATGTCCACGCTCGATGTATGCACTTTAAAGTTGATGGTTTATGGTGTTCAATTCCAATTAGCACATAATTAGCATTCACTTCATCGCATGAGTGGTCACAATTACCTGGCTCCGTCTCTCCAAGGTCCTGCCAGTGGTAGCACATGCTCGGCTAGATTAACAAGCGGCACAGCATCACCGCAGGGGAACGCCCCAGAGTTAGCTCGCTTACTTTGTTTGCACGACTCTTCTTATTCGACGAATAAGTCAAAATCATCGGTTCGACGTCCTTCCGAAAATATTTTAGGAGAACAAACTCCACCAAACTTCGCAGAGAACTGACGCTAGTTGAGAAGTCAAGTTCGCTTAGCTAGCTTACCCGCGAGCGCGCGCGCGCCTCGAACCGAGTTACGTGGATTTTTTTGTTTGTTTTATTCTCCCTGACCCGGAAATGTCTTTGTTCGGCCTGTCACACCGGCGAGGTTTGATTGTTTAATAACCCTTAGATTAACCGACGCGCCTTTATATCATAAATTTATTATTACGTATGCGATTAACTTTTGGTGGTGGAGGATGACGCATGTCAATTAAAGTGTCTTAGTTAGATAGATAGATAGATACTTTATTAATCCCGAGGGAAATTCAGTTGTCAATTGATTAAATTAAAAACATCCACCATTATTATGTGTGTCTCATTCTTATGACTTAGTATCTCATTTGAGATGTCACACATAATATAGCGTCACATAGTTGTGAGTCAATAAGTCATGATTGTGAAAAATGTAAAATAATGAAAATTAAAATTGAATGGGTGGATTTTGTGCACAGGGCATCAAGGGAGACAAAGACAGAGAGAAGTAATGCAGACAAGGCGTTTAGAACCAAGGAAGGTGATGAGATAAATGTGAATGAGAGAGGGGGAAATACACACAGAACAGGAGTGAAGGGAGACAAGTGAAGGTTTATCACTATTAAATCCTCTCTTTAATCATCAAACAAGATGGTGCACAGACATATTGTATATATTTTGAACTGTCATATACACTCAATGGCCTCTTTATTAGATACACATGTACATCCTAATACAATCCAATAAGACTATAAATCCCACCTCTGAGAAACTGATAAAGTGTTCAGTTTTGAACACTTACATCTTTGTGACTGGGTTGGACAAAATATTAGAGACTCCTTTCAACACAATCCTGTCTTATACAACAGCTCCAATATCTATGGCCAAAACAATTACTATTGAGTTGAATCAGCACCTCTCTGACACAATGTGAACAAAAACAGAACATTATCAACTTCATAGAGGTAAGATTTATAGCAAGGGTCCTATAGTAAAATGTACAGGTTTGTCTAATAAAGTGGCTGAATGTTTTTTGTTGCACTGACATGCACTGTATATTTTGCATTTTGATGTAAATTCTTCCAATCTGACATTTTCCTGCATATTTATTGTATAGAGTACCTACTTTGTTCACAAAGCACTGTGTATATTCAGTATTCATTATTACAATCCTGCTATTTATTGTTCTTTAATTTAACTTAATTCTTCATATTTGGCCATGGACTTTGGCCCTGGCTCTTCAAAACTGTGAATTGGACAAAGGAGTCCATGTGAATGTATCTTATGTAAGGATGTAAAAAAAAAAAAAGTCTCAAAATGAACCAATGTCCAGTTTATTACTCAACTTTGAGCTTATGACGAAAGTGTTTCATCAGGAATTATGTCATCAACACCTTCCTCTACACAGACAGGCAGTGGGCACAGAAATCTGTCAGCTATAGCAGAGTTAACAAGTTTGGAAAGATCACTGGTAGAATGCCAAAAACACCTGTTGAGACTTAATTTGTAAAGAAGAGCACCAGTATGACTCAGTGTCACGAATATCAAATCAATAAAAGACTTTGTGCAGGTCATTTACTTTGAATCCTGCTTGGCTTTGTCGTTCGTAGCCACTTTTCCAACTTCTTGACAAAGGAATCATATGCACATGACATCTGACTCACAGACACATTTACTCAGCGTGGCTATAGCTGTACAAAAAACTTAAACCAGTAGCACATTAAGTAGTTCAAGATAGATAAAATTATCAGTTGGCTGCACTATTGTACATCCAAAATGTAACACTGATTCTTTTTTTTCAGATTGTGCATTTTGTTTGTAATACTTGTAGTGGCACTCCGTATTGTTCCCTCTTCACCGTAAATGTACCACTTCTTGGGGTAAGTCTAGCAAACAGTGTTTGTTACGTGCACGACGAGACAAGGTAACTTTCCTTAAAATGTTTAATTAGAAAACACAAAATTACAATGTCAAACTGTAGCTTTTCATGTTGCTTCCCATGGTGTCTGACTCCAAAGCTACTTAAATACACAACAGTGATGTCATGGCAATTTCCCTCGCGGAATCAATAAAGTATATCTATCTATCTATCTATCAAACTAGCAAAGTTACAACATTGATGTCATCCAAACTAACAAAGTTAAAACATTGATGTTATATATTTATTTATACAGCACTAAATCTAGTTCATCTTTGGCTCCTACAATAGTAAAATACATTGATTGTCTTTACTTTTGTAATTTTGAGGATTATTGTAATTGTTGTTTTTATATTGCAGTATTGGTTACGTTATTTTCCCTTGGCCCAAAAAGCCAAATTCTTTATAAATATCCTTTTTTTAAATACTGCTCGATTTTTGAAACCCTTGAATTGTTTCCTCACTGACGTTTAAAATTCCGTTTTAATGCCTATTTGTTTCAGATTACTGTAATTAAAGGCAAAAAAAATAACGTTATCACTACAGTTAACCTGCAGGGGGCAGCACTGTGTTGAAGCTAGTCGGGGAGCGGAAGTCCGTCACAGCTCGCGATTGCTGCCATTTTGACGTGAGAGTAAGGCAGCGTTGTGTTTGTGGTTTTTGTCAGACTTTTTTCCTCATAAAATATTTCACCATGGCGATGCAAGCAGCGAAACGCGCTAACGTAAGTTTGGTTACGGCCGAATGTTGTTCCCATGACGATAAAATGAACAGATTAATCTCGGAATGGATGTAATCCTAACGTTAGCTCGGTTAGGCTAACAGTTAGCATTACCCTGTGTTAGCATACAGCTAGCAACTCAGCTAACGAATCTAAAACCGTCTCAGTGCTTAAATGGGACGTAGTCTTTATTGTATTTACGCTTTATTATCTTGTTAGGTATCACAGAAACGTATTTGGAACATTCCGCAACTTGGACTGTGGCACTGGAAATGTAAAAGCCGAACCAGATCCAAACTCTTACGTGTTTTCACTATAAGCAGGTTAAACGATATAATACGATACAGGTTCTGTGAAAATATAATTAATAATGTAATCAGGATGCCGCAGCAATGAAATGAATTTCAATCAGATCAGTTAAAGAACTTCAGGAATGTTTTCATGCTTCTGCATTGTGAAATGACTGCTTGAATTAGACACAATAAGCAGAGACGTTAAAGTATGGTTTGCTTGTACTGTTTTGGTCGCTCTCATTCAGTCAGATTTCACCCTTAAATGGCTCCAACAATATGTTTAACTCCTGTGTTTTGTTTACTGTCTGCAGATACGATTACCTCCTGAGGTCAACAGAATCCTGTATGTCAGGAACCTTCCCTACAAGATCACAGCGGAGGAAATGTATGATATCTTTGGAAAATACGGACCAATACGTCAGATTAGAACGTAAGTATTTATACGTCTTAAAATGGTATATACTGTACATTGTATAAGCTGTACTTGCTGGCACTTTGTTGTATAGATAAGTGTGTGATGCTGCTTTGGTCTCGTAATCAGTACTGTGCGTTTTTCCTCTCCTCAGAGGGAACACACCTGAGTCGCGAGGAACAGCCTACGTGGTGTATGAGGACATCTTTGACGCCAAGAATGCCTGCGACCATCTGTCAGGCTTCAATGTCTGCAACCGTTACCTGGTGGTCCTCTACTACAACGCAAACAGAGTACGTAGGAGCAGACAGGTCAAAGTGCTTGTTTTTAGTCAGAGGGATACGAAAGGTTCCTCTGGAAAAAAGAAACAGTTAAAGCTTGCTTTCATTCATTCTGTTTTCTCTGTGCTGCTGATGCTTTTTGCAGGCTTTCCAGAAAATGGACACAAAGAAGAAAGAGGAGCAGTTGAAGCTTCTGAAGGAGAAATATGGCATCAACACAGACCCTCCGAAGTAGCATTCACACCTGTGTGCCCAGAGTTTTTGTTGTTGTTTTTTCCAACTGTACAAACTCACAGGTTTCTTATTGTATGCTGGTAATTACTCACTGATACAACTGTCGGAGTGAGGGGTGGGATAGATTTTTAATTTAATTACGATCATCACTAAATTTATGTGTCACTTCCCTGAGGTTGGAAGTGTCTGGGTTGAGTTTCTTACCCTGGTTTATTAGCAGAATGTTTGACCATCTTTTTTTAATTTGTACCAAGATTCTGATTTCTGAAAGTGTAAAGTATGTTTGATGTAAAATAAATCTTCCTTTATCTAATAGCTGTTGCGTCTGTGTGCTTGCTTTTACATACAGTACCCTCAGAAAGTTGTAAGACCGCTTCAGCTTTTCCTCTTTCTGTCATATTTGTAATTGATGTAATTCGTTTTTTTGAATCAGTGCACATATTTTTTGTTAACCCTACAAAAACAGGATTGAAATTGAAGGGTGGACACACGATACTGTATCTTGGAAATTAATATTCACTCATTATGTTTGCTGTCGTCCTAAGTTAAATGTACATTGACTGCCATCTAGTGGTCCCTTCGTGGAAGTGAAAGATTTCCACCGAGATGATACTATGATAATTACTGTCCGAAGTGTAGCATGTGCATAATTTACAATTCCTCCTGCACTCCTGAGCTTGTTAGCTGTACACCAGTAATTATTTAATTGCCAATAACTATAGTGACTACTATAATCATAATAATCTGTCTATCTGCCCACTGTAACGACAAATGTTCACCAGTACTATTTGGGTCATAGGAAAAAGGTTTCAAGATAATAATTTCTCATTTAGAAAGATATGAGATGCTTAATTGAATTAAAAGAACAGCCATTTTGTGACATTTGAGTCTCTAAATAAAAGTATTTTAACGTGACATTTAAATATTACATGTTAATACCCACACAGTTGTTTTCACTTGGCTCTCTTCCCAGGCCATGCTTGATTGACATACAGTGTTTGTCTCTGTCTTGGCCGGTTTGTTGCCCAAACTGTTGGGCCTCAGCACCCTCCCAGCATCACCCCACCCCAACCTGAGAGGAGGTTTAATTAATCATAATAACGGTGTGATGGGGTGGCCGGTCCCTGTTTTCCAGGGTTGATCCTCGTCTTTGGTGGCCTTTTATTCCCCACCGTGCATTCAAAACAGCCTGCAGAGTGAAGCAATACTTTATGTTGCAACTAAGAAAGTATCATTATGCTTACTGAGGATAAATGTAGATACCAATTGTTGTTAATATTGTTGTTGAGATCCTTAAGGACTTAAGTTGTCCTTGGTGAGATGCTGTGGAAGACAAACAGTGCGAGTATTTACTGCAGTCTGGATACTGACAGCGGTGCAGCTAAGATGGGAGTTAGAGGAGGAAAATATGATCTAGTCAGGATTAATAGCATCATGTGTCTAACCTTAGAGACCCCTGACTTTGTCGGAACCCATTATCAGTAAAAAGCTTTTTGAGACGTGCCAACACGCTCCACCTTGCATCTGGATGTACAGACGTCTGAGGCTGTGAGAGCTCGGAGATGACTGATTAGTTGAGCTGAGATAGCAGACCAGACAGCAGCCCATAGAGTTCCTTTTTATTAGATTAAATCACAACACAGGGAGTAGTGCAGCCATGTCATCGGGGACACAATACATGCTACAAAAGAATCCTTGTACACTTTTGCCTTCGCTTACATTTGGTGTCTCCATCATAACAGCAATAGTAGTAACATAGTTGTACTTAGAAACATCTGGCCAAATATGTCGACGTAAACAAGTTCAGATTAAAAAGTAATGGGGACACAAGCTTCACTGCAGAGATGACAATGGACTGTATACTTATTTTGGCTTTATTGCATTATATATTATGTATATCGCAACTTCTATAGCCTCCCAAATATGCAAACAGCTCATCAGCGGCCTGTAGTCAACCAAGCTGCAATAGTATTTATCCAGGTGGGAACAGCTCCGTGCCAGGTACATGATCATATTAGAATGGGCTTGGAGGTCATCTCCAAATCAGTTTGTTTGAGGAGGTACCACATCTAACAGAAATAACTGAACTTCTCTACATGTAGTATGCATCAGTACATGTACAATATGCAGGACAGGGGAGTAAAAAAGTACAAAAAGATTGGCTGTTTTGTAAGAGGAGCGAGAAATACTTGAAGGGTCGTGGGGGTGGGGGGGTGAGAATGCATGGCTTTAAGGGCTGTCCTCTAGTTACAGTGTATGATGCGATGATGCCACTCGCTGCTTACTCGCACCACTCGCCTCTTTGCGCTCACGTGCTCCAAACTGAAAAAGACGAACGCGGATGAGTTGAAACGCTGAGCTGACGTTATATCTCAGAGGCGATGGAAAACTCCTCTGGATTCACCTTGTTGAAACGCAAAAACCTGGTAAACGTGTGTGTGTGTGTGTGTGTGAGTGATGGGTTGAAATGAACTTTGGGTGACACCTGCGTAGAACCTATCCAACTTTATGTGATAATTTATACTTCTTTCTAAGCGAATTCAAGGACTGGCCGGCCTCCTCCAAAGGGAAGCATGCATTCACTTGCTTCAAATTTAGCTCCAGTTATCTCTTTGATTGACTTGTCAGATCCTCCACAGTCGTCGTCTAATTTGAAAACAGATTCATGACATATTGTATCTAATGCACAGGGGCAAGGAATTAGTTCTTAGCAACATACACTATAGCTAGTCTACAAGGAAACATGCTCCCACAGTTAAAGCAGTCAAAGTAAAACACTTAAGTTACATCCCGTCGTATGACAATAACTGTAGAAGGATCTACTGCAGTATGATTTATTTTGCCTGTTTGATAAAAGTCTTTCTCTCAGCGTCACCACGTGTCTTTGATAAGGCTTTCTGTCCGTCGATTCATCTCACAGGATGCAAAATGAGGAGAGTTTTAAGGCAGAACCTAAAGGCATGCAAATTAACTACGTTTACGTTTTTACTGACAGCACAAGCATGTTTTTGTGAGGAGAAGTCGAACCAACGCTGATCCACCTCTCCGCCTACTTAGAGCTAAATACTCGAGCGGGCGGACGGAGTGTTTTCGTCGGAGGCCGATAATATTACCACAGCAGTTTGGTTTGGTTGACATTACTTGAGTATTATGAAACACACACAGCTATAGCGTCAGTAAACTTGGAACAAGAGAGGTTTCGGCAAATTCAACGCGGCACATCGCTGATGCGCAAGCTCCAGAAGAATGAAACTGTATGGAAAATACTTTGCACACTTCACATTTTGGCAGTTGATCTTTAAATAATTTAAATATATATTCATATTTATATATCTATATATATATTATTTGTGCGAGATGTAAATATGTGTCTGTGTGTGTGTGTGTGTGTGTCTTTGGTGTGCGCCTGCACCCCGCACGCTT
>OMOW01024243.1:12218-32005 GCA_900312555.1 Lamprogrammus exutus | reverse complement strand
CCGAAGCGGCAGTGCTGAAGTATGAGAACAACGTGATGAATATCCGACAATTCAACTGCTCACCTCACCCTTACTGGCTGCCAAACTTCATGGATGTGTTCACCTGGTCTCTGCCCTTTGTCGGCGAGAAAGGTGAGCAACCCCCCCACACACACATACAGAATATACTTGTGCTTGGGATGATTTTGTCATTCGCCTGAAATTAGAATATTTCAGATCTTGTTTAATCGCATTAAGCTCCCTGAATTAACAACAAAAGTGGTTCAGAAGAAGAAGAAATGCAGCACAGACAGTGGAGCATGCCTCTGTTTATAGATGCATTATATTACATAAATGCAATATGTTACAAATTATTTCTGAACCAGCGATGTGCTCACATGCAAACGTACTAATAAGTGAGTGATGTCTATGATAAAGCTCTGTATAAATAAAAAAAGGAAGAACTTGATCACACATTTTATACAATTGGGTGTTAGACTGATCCCATAAAGGCATTGGGCTAAGAGTGAGCAGATTAGATTTGGGTGGTGAGCCAGATCAATGATTTACAATGATGGGATTATCTTACTTAGCTTCCCAAGTGAAACAATCCGCTTGATGGCTTTGAGTGTAAGAGTAAGTCGCTGAATTGCATAGGTTCGCTCCCTCCTAGTGCTGTCAAGTTTCTCCCTGAAATTTGTGATTGGCCATCATTCACTTAATAATTCTACACACATTCAGATCACACTAATGTTTACTTATTGATGTCATCCCATATTACAAAAACTGCATGCATTTCTTCTTTTTGCTTGTCTGTAGTCACTGAGATGCTGGTGAACGTGCTGAGCATCTGCTCCAATGACGAGCTGACGACTGACGAGGAGCTGGATGGTAAGTTTGAGCCTCTCAGGTCACACCCTCAGTCCAACGCAGAGCTGGCAGGAAGCCCTTTTTGCTGCAGTGTGCTTCATCGTCACCAGAGGGCATCCTATGCTAATGGCAATGGGACAAAAACAAATTTTGTACTACGCATTTGATACCTCACTATTAATGAAATCAAAGCCTTGAATTCAATATCATACCTCCTTAAGTCTGTAAAAGTTAAGACATCAAAAGTTAACGTTCAAAATTAATAAAATACCTTAAATGCAGTGGTTAGAGGTGTGTTTTTCCACTGTGCACTGACAGGTTTCTTTGCGCTGCATGTCCTCTGTTGGCTTAAAGTAGAAAACAGCTAGTAGCACAATACTGATGCTTTTCCTCATCATGTTACTGTGGTGTTTTGGAATTGCCTGTTTGATCCTGGGCTGCGGCTTATCTACAGTGCGATGACAAGTTCCCCTCAGCCTGCCCCACCCCTCGCTGCACAGGAAATTATCTCACCAGTCCTTTCCCTCTCGCTTTGAGTTTACTGACGCACAGGCCTTAAATCTGTAAACAGAACAAGGTGGAGTAGCAGGGTTCAGAAAGCCAACGACCTGTTTAGCTGGAACTAAATTTAAGACTACCTAGAAATAAGAATAAGTAGCATATGATGAAAATAAAAGTACTGCAGTTTTAGTAGGGACGTGAGGTCTATGTATGTATGGAGTAAGAACTTTACTATGAGCCAAATGAACTGGAATTATGTGCTCTGAATTTGTATGGGTTGGAAAAAACGTATTTCCCAATCTGAAATTCAGCACATCAGGATAAACTCTGAACACATAATTCATGTTAATTTAAGACTCAAGTGTTTCTCCATACGTTCCTCCATCCTTTAACGTCTCGTCATTTTCCACCCACTCATTCACTGCTTTTTTTTTCTCCGATGACCCACAACCCTTCTCTCGCACTGTGTAGCTCTTTTCTTATTCAACTGTGCCCTCACCTCCACTCTTCTGTACATTTGGTGAATTTTCACTTTGTTGACATTTTGACTAGTCTTTCTTAGTCTCACTCTTTATCCCCTGTTCTGTAGCCTCATAATCTCTGATAGTCCTTTTGCAGCCCTTCTCTATCTGCGATTGGTTAAATTTCCATTAGGCTGATCACATATTGTGCTGTTTCTTTCCTTTCCCCCTGTCTCTCTCTCTCTCTCTCATGGTGTTATGTTGTCACTACCTTGGTTACCTCATCTAATTTCTCTTTTTTTTATGTTTTCCAGAGTTTTGTGTTCAAGGCATCGCTTCTCTTTACACTCTTTGTGCTTTATTGCCTCTTATCTTGCTGTTCGCCACTTCTCTGCCGCCTCCTCTCTCATTCAACAGCCATCCACTGATATCTCTGTCCTTTCTCTTGTCTTCTCTTCTGGGGGTGTTTCTTGAGAAGGACAGCTAATTTATCCCCACAAGAAAGGTACAAACATGAGACATACTGGTGTGTGCAGCGGTAGATAGAGCTTTTATCCAGTGCTTGCTCTCGCCCGTTGACTAACTTCACTGGTTAGAGCACCTTCTAACGTGTCTACTGAGTCTGCTTGATGTTGTGTAAGTGTTACACAATTGCATGCTCCCGCTTGAGCTAAAGCCAAATCTGGTACATCAGAAGGAAAAACAATTTCCATGAAGGAAGTTCCCAGTAGAGATGTTATATCCCTCTCTTTAGAATGTGGAGTCCTGTCATACTGTGACAAATTGGTGATAGATAAATAAATTCAGTCAATTAAAAAAAAAAAGCTTATTCTAAAGGTTTTTTTTACCAGGTGATGACAAGAAAAGTGTTAAGCAAGACATCAGAATGTTGTCTCTTTCCTCTCACTCAACCTTTCTCTCCACACCAATTTCATTTCCATCTCTCACATTCCACTTGTTCATTTTCCACGCTGGCTCCCTTGGGCCTCGAAACTGTTATCCTGCAAAAGGGTCTGTAAGCAAAGTTTTGTTTTCCAGTCCAGGAAAAATCCTGTTTGAGTCTCCACAACCAAAACATGGGACAGGAAATAACCTGTTCACAGCCTCGGTGTGCTCATGTGACATGTTGGAAAGACACATTGAGGCGCAGTTGTAAACATTGCAAATGATGTAAGAAGGCTGAGGATGTTTCAGTTCTATCTGAGGCAAACACAAATAGGATGTCAGAAAAGAGTGCAACAGAAGACTGCTCGTGACTTAACAAAGATAGGCAGCATGAATGCACTGAATGCTTAGAATTACTGCCATTTGCTGTGATCTGAACTTTGAGCTTCAATAACCACATTGTGTTCTTGTCATGAGCTGATTAAAACTTGCTCTAATGGCTCCAAAAGACTGGTCAGTCTGAGCGCATTTGCTTATTTTAAAGGTACTTCAAAATTGGGGCATTTAAAGATTTATGCAAACAACATACAGACAATCCAGTCTCGATTACACTGCCATGGGATGTGGTTTTGGATACATGGGTTGTGCGTGTGACTGTCTGCCCTTTGACCTTTTCAGGTGCCACGGCTTCTGCCCGTAAGGAGGTCATCCGCAACAAGATCCGAGCCATTGGCAAGATGGCCAGAGTATTCTCTGTGCTCAGGTATGCTGACTATTCCTATTGTAATGTGTGTGGGTTCTCCCATGGCCACAATAACAACAATACTGCAATTAAGATTAAATTTGATATTTTATGTAATACACAAACAAATGTGCTGTGCGAGCTGTAAATGTGACCTCCAGAGGCCATATACCTACATAATTCAAGCTATCAGTATTTATGTTCCAGCTATGATCCTCTCTGGGCTGCTTTTGTTGTAAAAAATAAAGCACAATGGTTGCACTATTTGAATATTAGTAACACTTTTCACTATAATTCAGTCCAGTACAACAACACCACAAAGTGCAGCCTCCGCAATGACTGTAGAGATGAAATACCAGCTCGCTGACACACTGTCGTCTGGTTGTGTAAAGCTTCACAAAAGTCCAGGTTTCCGTTTTTCCGATGCCTGAGTGTATATCTCACTGAAAAACATTAACAGGTTTTAAATGATTCAGTAAGCACACAAAAGACAGGAAATGCAGCGATGACAGAGGCAAAGATCACACACCTCTTAAATAATTTCATATTCCCCATATTGTGGAGGAAAGTGTCCTTAAGATGCATTCAGATAAAATGGAAACTCAACATTTAGAGGTGAAGGATGGATGGCACAGGAAGCGAACATACTCGGGCGCCCCTTTAGCAGTGCAAACTGAGTCAGTCATGTACACTAAAAGTAACCGTTAAATTTGTGTTTGTGTTACAGAGAGGAGAGTGAGAGTGTGCTGACGCTGAAGGGACTGACCCCAACAGGAATGCTACCCAGCGGCGTGCTGTCCGGTGGCAAAGAAAAGCTGCAGAATGGTAAGACTGTCACCACATGTCCCCCAGACCCCCACCTATGGCCCCCGCAATGGAATCCCCTCACATATTCCCCCTTACACAGCAATACGCTGCCTAAAGTGCTAGCTCAGTGTTTAGGGAACACTTACAGAGATGCCTTTTCCCTTCCCCTCAGTTATCACACCGGAATCGCAGTTATTGCCTCAACGTAATAATCCAGTTAAATGTTTGTGGCAGCTCTGCTCATTACACTGTCACTGTGCCTCCCTATCCTCTATAATCACCGAGCCATTACATCTTTAGTGAGTAATAGCAGCCCCGTGCGGTTCACTTTAGACTTTGAGTTGTCCCTGGATGAATGACTTTTAAATAACAACTCAGACAGCACCTTCTTCCAAAACAATGCTTCATACATTCAGCAGATTTTCTTTGTCCCCTTGTCTTCTCTACTCTCCCCCTGATGTCTCGCATTTTTGCCCTGTCCTCCCATCCCTGTCTCTTCTTGTATTCTACTGATTTTATCTCAAATATTACCTGTATTTTTTTCTTTCTCCTTTCTCCCTAGAAACTGCAGGTATAATCTGTTGTGCAAGTATTCTGTTCATTTTCTTGTGAGACAAGTGTAGAGTTCAGCTCACCCACTCATGTTAAATTCCAAACACTCCGTAAATGAGTCTTTACAACCTTACAAATTTTGTTGGAATCCTGACAGAAATGGACATTTAATTTTCCCAAATTAAGTGCACTTGGAATCTCTGCCTTGTCCTTCCAGGATACGTATGAGACTTCGTTTGATTTTCAAAGGATGAATTGGAATTGACACAAACAGCCGTGAATGAAAGGAAGATATCTGCTATCTGCCTTTTCATCCACAGTGTAAAGCAGAAATCCAAACAACTTCCCTCTCCTCTCTTAGGTTCTCGCACAACTTCAGCCTCCACTTTCCTGCTCTCGCTCCATTCGCCACGTGTCGTATAAATACACACGATCCTCTATTACGCAAAGTACAGTCAGCCATGCCAATTGAAATGTCTAAATATGTATAGGCTGGTACCCCCTCTTTGATGAATATGACGCAGTTTCAGCTTTCTCTGCTTGAAGCTGCATTAAGAGATAAGAAAATACATAAGGACAAATGGAGAAATTCATGTTTCTCTGCAGCAAAGAAGCTAAATACAGAAGCTACAACTTACAACTTCCTTACAGCGAGTTGGAGACGCTAAACACATATACATATTAAGTATGTTGGCTATTGTAAGACAGCACTGATTAGAGGACCCTGTCCATCTTCAGTATTACTCCAGGATTATACTTGATTTTAACTATGCACTCACTGTTACTTCGTACACAAGGAGGCAATGTGAAGCATAAGTAATCCCTGATCTGCATGGGAACGCCTTAAAACTGTTTCCAGTTTTGTTTCTACCCTCCACGCCCCCACGATTTTTATAGGTATTGCATCGTGTGAATGCATTAATTCTCAACCGACGCTTCAAACGACCACAGGAGCGATCATGTATATGCGTTTGCGTGGCTAACGTCAAGTAGAATCCTGGCCGTACAGTGGCGGAACGCGCAAGAAAATGAATCCTATAGATGAGGGTGCGTGGCTATGGAAGTTAAGTTGTATTCGCCTTCACGTTTTCCGCCTGGAAGCAGCTGACAGTAAAGAGAACCACAGTGGAGGTAGAGTGATGTTCAGCGATTCCTGTTGCAACATACTTAGAATCACATCACCCCCTACTCCCACCACCCAATCATACACCAGTGTGCTTCTACTGTAACGTTGAGCCCATTAGCCATTCTATGGAAACCTCCACAGGCTCACTCTGTCTGTTGACCCTCTGTACTTTTGTCTCATCACCATGGCAAAATCTTGTTTTCAGTGTTTTGTACAGCTGTATTTCTCTCATCAACTTCTGCTTCGTGCTTGTCTTTGTGTAAAAATGGATTTACACAGTCGTATCTAAATGTCTGCTGTTTAAAAATGAGAATTTGGTAAGTGGTTAATGCCCCCAAAGGGTTTTTTCCTGCTAATTTTCTGCTTGACCACAAAGGTATGTAAGCACTTTTGATATGTCAGATCAAAAGATGCTAATCCTGCAGTTCCAGATGCTGCTCCGTATTACACACAACACAGTAACACTGCTCCATATGTCTGTTGTACAATCAGCCACAGCCATAAACCCCTCAACTCCACTTTCATGGTCACTTAAATCTTATCCCTGTTTTCCATCCGGTTTCGAGCTTCTTTTTCCATGTGTGCTGTTATGTACGTAACGGTGGAGAACTAACACATTTCCAGATTTGTTTTGTCGTTCTTGCTGTCGGTCACCTCACCGCATTTAGTGCTTTGTCAGTCCACTCCGCTTCAAGGGTCTCTGCTGCCTCAGACCGTGGTCACATTCCCTTTACAGATCTGGAACTCATCAGAAAGCTAAATCTCATCTCTCCTCTTCCTCTTTTCGTCTTTGCAACCATTCATGTGTCCTATGTCATAAAAAGTGGACATTGTTAACCTCTGTTGTCGGCATTGGCTGCCTTTGCTGCTCATTGACTTGTTTCTGGGACAAAATGAACTCCTCTGCTCACTTCTCTCATTCGTTTTGCAACCCCCCTCTTCTTCTCTTCAGCTACTATTGAAGCTATTGAGGCTGATGAAGGTAAATGGGTCTGGCTGCCCTCTTCTGTTGCTTTCATGGCAATAGACGGGGGGCTACGCTGGGTTTTCATCCATCTCGCTGGTGCTTGAGTAGAGTGTGTTGGGTGTGTGGGCTAACAAATTGTGGCATAGTATTAACAGAGAAAAATTTAAAAAAAAAAAAGAGATGTAAGTATAGAAATCCTCAGATCTCACGTTTTAAAGGGGAACAGATTTCATAGCACAGATTTCATAATCACAGAGCTCACACATGACATGACCGAGACTGTGATTTTTGTGAGCGCAAAGCAAAACATGATATGCGGTGTCGCATTCAAATGAGGAGCCGAATCTTCACCGGTCTGTGGCAGGAATGGGACATTTAGTGTCGGCAACTCGCTTCGACTATTTCTGTCTCAACAAAGCAACATTTTAGTTGTCCTTTTCATTTGCACATTACAGGCAAAATGAAAGTGAATTCAAACAATCGAGGTTCAGGACAGCCAGAGATTGATTGATTGATTGAGTGTTTCTTCAAAACACACATTCGCACATTCACATCGTGTAGGAGGTGTAAATACATGGGCATCTTCAGGTTGTCTGGCAGCTGTATTCAGCTTTTCCAAACCAGCCTACACACTGTATGTCAAATGTGTCTAAATGTACTTAGTATTGCTAAACTGCACTTGTTGTAAGTAGATTTGTTCAAACACATTCTTGATGCTGAATTTTTAGGGGAAGACATCCATGAATTGTTGCAGACAATAGACACGGAGGAAATGATCAGGTTTTTAATATAATCCATTAAAACAATCACAGGAAGAGTCCGTATGAGTTTTGCCAGAGGAAAGGAGAACACTCACGATGATAGTGTTATTTGTCCGCTATTTTCCACGAAACAGTCACTTTCAAGCTGTTACCTTTACGTTGTAGTGTGCGCCCTTGCTCTGCCCTCACACAGCAAAGTGAAGTCTTGCTATGAAACTTTCCAATGATCCCTCCCCTTTGAAACGGCTGAAGCAGTTGTGCATTGTTGTTGCAGTTATATGAATGTAACACACATATAGATCACAATTATACTCGGAGTTGGAGCTGAATTGGTTTCTTCTCCACAGGAGGCTTTGAAATGAAAATTGGACCCCCCCCCCAAAAATCATTTCTTTACTTCGCAACTGGCGCAAGAACAACCTCAACTGCAAGCTAAATAGTAGTTTGCCAGCTGCTATTTACGTTGGAATTGTTCAGTGATTCCTCATTAGCCCCATAGAGGACAGTCCATTGTAGTGTTGAGACACTTCTCTGCTTCTCTCTCCATGTGGATCCTCTGTGGCCCTGCTGTGTCGTGTTCTTCTCTGTGAGCTGCTAATAACCTGTGTCTGACCTGTGCTATGCAGCAACACAACTACGCTTCCCATCAAACCCCACTCCTCACGCCCCAATTTGTCCTCTAAACTGACGCTCCCCTCATTCTAGCAAAGGTCATCGTCTTTGGAATCATAGTTCTTATTACCATCAAGATCCCAGCGTCTATGAAAGGTGGAAGTAACAAAATCCAAACTGGGTCTAGTTTGAAAATTTGGCTGAAAGGAAACACGATCAAGATGAATACTGGGATGAGTTAACATTCATTTCAATTTAATTTTATCCTGTTTTCGTTTAATCCAAGTCGATTCTAAACAGCATTGTGACCTCCACCCCTCATAACTTCCAGTGAACCCTGGTAATTGCTGCATGCTCCAAGCAGACTTAACAAGTCGTTAGCACCCAAAGTACCTCTGTAGTGTCTTTGTACGTGAGCTCAGTCTCAGCGTGGTTATATTTTGTGGAAGTGAATGTCTCATTGGCTCCACTCAAGTGTTTTTTTTTTCCCCTCGTTCTTTTGTCTCCCTCGTCATTCTCCTTTATCCCCTTTTCCATTTTAATCTGTGACGTGGTGGGGCGATCTGGATGTTGGGGTCCTCAGGTGTTCTGGTTTGTGCCTTCAAATCAGGTTAATTTGTTTCACCACACATCGACAAAATTGTTGCACTGCTTGTATTGTTTACTCCATATCGGCTTTTGATTGGATATTGACATCATTGCTGTGTAGTTTTGATTGAGTGATGAACAGAAAACTATGGCACAGTGAAACCTGTTGACCCTGATACCAGACGTACCCCTATAGATTTAGAAGGATTAGATGATCCTGTTGTCAGTCCAACTGTATTATTTTGAAAGTTTGATCAATTTTGTGTCATTTTGTAACAGAAGTTTCCCCTTATTGTAATTGTTTATATATTAACAAAAAACACTAAACATGGAAAATGGGCAACATGGAAATATGCTATAGTTTGTTAACAAATTTGAACAACTGCTTCTTATGCCAATGTTCAATTAAAGTAAAATCTTAAAGGGTTAAAAGCAGACCGTTGATTTTAGCATCAACAGGCCCATCAGTATGGAGTCTACAGAGCGCCAATAATTCACTCTTTCAGTTGTTAAATATAATCAATGAATGTACTCATATAGAGAAATTAACTCATCAAGTGATTAGCTAAATTTACATTTAAATGATGCTCCACAGAAACAGGAGCTCTGATTGGCCAGCTATGCCAGATCGGCTTTTCCAAATGTCATGTATACACCTTAATGCGAATGAAATCAGCACAAATCTAAGTATGCTTACTCCGAGATTATGTGATGGTAAATCCATTCATTCAGACGTAAACATCTCAATCAGAATATGCCGCCTCCGCATGCATTTTCCTCAATGGGCAGAAACTGCGATTACACAATGCCTCATGTACACTCAGAGAGCAGCGGACATCCACGTCCGTGCATGTATATCGCACTAAAGACAATCACTCTGAGTGGTGCAGAGAGTGAGAGAGCATGTAAACGTTCTGATTTTCAGTGCTGTAAGGAAGATCTTCTCATGTCAGCTGACCAATCAGAGGTCCTGTGTCCACCTGTGTCTAATAGTATTTGGAAATCCACAAAAATCAATGATAGACACATTTAATGTTAATGTATATATTTTTCTAAGAATAGTGTAAGAGCATCATTTACACATACAACCACTTTGTCATCTCTCTGGGATGATTTGCCTTAGCAGTTCATTGAGCCATCATTCAGTTCTTCAGATGCAGCCTCTGTGTTGTGTAAAACTGCAGTTGTTTTGTCAGTAAACGTGTCTGTCACAATGGTTCCATGGCACCATATAAAACCAAAGATAAGCAAATCTAAGGATGTTTTGGGTGAAAGTGAGCAAGGAAAGCGTGACTCCATTTGTGTTTAAATCCTCCTTGTCTCACTTTCTAATCTCCTGATATCTCTCTTTTCCCTTTTTCTCGCACCTCAACAGCCATCAAAGGCTTCTCGCCCCAGCACAAGATCACCAGCTTCGAGGAGGCGAAGGGTCTGGACCGCATCAACGAGAGGATGCCGCCACGGCGAGACACCCTCTCCTCCGACGCTAGCCTCAACTCTCTCAACAAGGCCCTGTCCTCGGAGACTAATGGCACGGACACCAAGGGAAGCACCAGCAGCGGTGGCAGCATCCAGTGAAGCCCACCGGGAGGCGCCACCTTGGCCCGCGGGGCTGCCCCGACCTCTGCCTCATCACGGCCTGACGCTGCAGAAAAGGGGCAACGGTTGAGTGAGTGGAGAAGAGTGGGAGGGGGAAGGTGAGAGATAGGGGGGAGGCGTTTTTGCGGCTCACACAGGGGGAACATCTCACATGCTCTTTTTTGGATTTGCCTTCAAACCATTAGTTCATAGTCAAATCTGCTAAGTTATTGCTGGTTCACATTTCTGAACGGTTGGGCCTCGTGCTCGATTTTACACCACAGTATGTCAGAGAGAGAGAGAGAGAGAGAAAGATCTTAACGGTGATGTGTTTTATTTTATTTTTGGAAAGACCCTTACTCATTTACACCGCAATGGAAAGTTGTGTAACTTCTTACTAACTATTGTACGTTTACAAAAATACAGCACTAAAAAGGACAGAACATGAGATAATGTTTTTAACATATAAGGGTGTACAAACTAAATAAGGACTATTTATTGACTTAACTTTTTTTTTTTGCTACTCTTATGAAATAGCTCTGAAATGAATTAGGCAGTCTTAAAAAGAATGTTGCAATGTTGTCGAAATGCCAAATAATGGAACGTTTTATGGTTTTGTACAGATTATGCTTACCTCAGGTTCTTTTGGTGTGTGCTTTGACCTGATTTTTCTGTATAATGGCTAAATAACTCGCTAATGAATACCTATTTTCTTGAGTTTCATAACTGGAATTTACAGTACCTATCTATCATTTGCAAATATGTTTTATTTTTTGTCTCTTTCGGGAGGGGAGGGGTAGATTTATTGTGGCTTGCTGGAACTGAGTGTTAATTTTTCTCTTTTTAAGTATTGCGAACAAAGTAAAAATAGAGAACCTATATTGTGTAAAAAAAAGAATACAATAAAGTGTCTGCCTATGCATGTTTTATAAAAATCAAACAATGGAAATAGAAAATCTGAATACCTTGGCTGTTGAAGCCTGTTTTGAAATATATTGCGCTTTAGTGAACATATACTGGAAACGTATACCTGCATACTTTCAATTAACACCATGATGCTCTATGCCTTCAACTTCTTTTGTAATTGAAGCATTTAATTATCTAAGATGGATGAGAAATCATATTTTTAACCTGCGCTTGTAAGTGCACACAGTCCAATTTAAGCATGTTTGACAATTCTTGTGAGGTGTGTGGTTACACGTGGAATTCAAAAATGCATGATAGCTGTTTGTGTCATATAATAGGTTAATCGGTTTTGTTCTGTTTTGTAAATGTGCCACAAAAAGTGTAATTTGATTATATGACTATTATTTGGAACTCTGCTTTGTATATCAGTTACAGGTTTGATACTGCTCAATACTTTAAGATGAAACAAAAAATACTTAGATCTTTTTTAAGAACTGCTTAAGTGCCCAAGTAATTCACTACACGACATGAAGCCTTGCTTTTGTAATTTAACTTCAAAACTGTTGGCAGATGAGGCATGCACTTGCAACTATGAAAAGTATTTTATATAACTGTTCAATAAAAATGTGCATGAATTTCAACTTGAAATGAACCTGCTTTTCCTATGTGTGTGTGCGTGCGTGTACGCTGTCCTACATCCAGTCCTCTGCCACTGAATATGCATCAATCCAAAATAAAATGTCACGCAGTGTGAAAAATAATACTTCAGGCATGTTTTGCATTCCAAGTGAATGGAGCTCAGTGTATTCCAGCAAAATAATTAGGAACACATGTAGTGTGTTAAAACTGCAAGGAAACCAAACATGAATTTACACAGTCAGTACTTTATGTATTCATACATCAGAGCTGAAGAGAAAAAGATAACTAGAATGAGAGCTGGTAAGTGAAAAGCTTTTAAAAACATACAATATTAAACTTCTAACTCTTTTGTGAACATGAATTCCAGCTTTTATTGAACATTTTTCATGCGTATCTTTTTACCTGAACAACATGCATTTACATAATTACTGCAGTAAAGATCTAGTCATATTTAATAAGACCGAAGGGACCAAAGACAGCTGGAGTGAGATCAAAAAGATTTATCAGAAACAAAATCAACACATAAAAAGGCAAACTTCTTGTATTATCATTCTGCATAAATAGACAACAAGGTTTGCTGTCATTCATAAAATTGAAATAGTCCAAAAGAAATTTGATTTCTCAAAGAAATGTAACAAATGTTTGGAGTAAATTTACATTTATGAACATTTTTCCATTTGAAAATGACAACCTGACAAAATTATTGTCATGGTGAAAAAACACAATTGTGTTGTTTGAAGTAAAGGTGTACAAGCTGTTGATGAAACAAATCATGAGAAAAAGTTGTGGTTTGTCCAATTTTCCCTGATCCACTAAACGCATCATGGGGTACAGATTGTTGGCGCTCGATCCTCCTGCTTCAAACTGTCAGAACTTCTTCATGTACATCAAACAACACATAATACATATTAATTCAGCGATTATATAATAATTGCGTTCAAGAATATAACCAAAGTGTAGAAGAGTATCCTGTTTAGTCCTGTGGGGAGAAATGACGGACAACATTCATCTTTACGGTCCTGAAAACTCAGGTAAGTGTTTGTTTTTTAGCTGTTAGCAGTAGCCTGACGTTAATATCATCTCTTTGTTATTGTTCTTAATGGAGTTCCCACTTTTAGCTGAAACAATTTAACACAAAGAATGCTGGGGACATTAAGGCTGTAATCCTTTTGACAACACTACTCATTACATTACTGCACAGAGTAATGGGTTGAAAGTGTATATTTTATGTGTTTCCTAAAACACAGGCCTGTTTTTGTGCTGTGTGGCTTATATGGACAAAAGTGACAGGAAAAGTATGAGAAAACATTTAAAACCCTAAATTAAGTTGTTTACTATTAGTACGGGTGTAAGCCAAAAGATGAACTAGATTTAGAGATGTATAAGTATGACATCATTGTAACTTTGTTAGTTTGGATGACACCACTATTGTTTATTTAAGTTGCTTTATTTAAGACTCTTTAAGTAGAGTCTGACAACAGTTTTCTGACCGTATATTTGACTTTGTAATTTTGTATTTTCTATTTAAACATTTAAAGGAAAGTTACCTAGTCTCATTGTGCGCTGTTTGCTAGCTTACACAAGTAGTGACACACAGCATTTATTAGAGGACCTGTTAATCAATTTGGGAGTGTCAGCAGGTGTGTGTTTGAGTTTTGGTTGTGAATGTCAGCGGTTTGAAGTTGAACTACTATGGAGGCTTGAAAATTGACTTGATTTTATTGCTCATTAAAATCTCTGGATATTGAATGTAATCCATCCAATCTGAATCTTACTCTTATATCTTATCCTATCCTACTACTATAATTGGAGAGCGCATGCACGTCAATACCATTCATCCAATCGCCTCCAAACTTGCCAGAAACATTGTTTGCTTTTCATTTCATTAACAATTTTATTTTGTTTTACTTGCATTACTAAATTATAGTAGAGGGAGACATGAACGGAACCACCCTAGGGTAACTAGGGAAACTTTTTAGGGGTGTGGCAGGGTGGAGGAAGGAGTGTCAGGGGAGGCTGGGGTGAAGAGAATATCGGGGAGGATATTACGGGAGGGTTGGCAATAGAAATTGGAGAGTGTTTGTCCGTTTGTCGTTTGTTTGTGTGGAGTTGCGATGAGCACTGTTCCTACAATCGCCTCCAAAGACCGCCACTGTCGGCACGAAGCCGCACTATGACAGAAATGATGAACCTCCCTTCACCTTTGTCAGGCGGCAGTTCCCTGCCAGGCTGGCTTTAGCAGTAACCATCAACAAAGGTCAGGGTCAAGAAAATGAGTGAGCTGGCATCTACCATCCTCAGCCTGTGTTCGCTCACGTCCAGCTCTACGCAGCCTTCTCCAGGGGAAAGAGAGCCGGCAGCGTGAAAGTTTTCAGTCAGGCGCTTTGTTCTGATACAAGCAAATTCCCCCAAATAAGAGGTTTTTATTTTATTCTTTAAATTTTGGTGCTGTATTATTGACTAGACAGGGACTACTGACAGGGACCATTCTTCTCAATGAGTACTTACTTTTGACACTTTGACAGTTGCAAAGTTTTGTAATTCATATTTTCACCCTCTGATATTGGTCCTTTCACTGAAGTGAACAGACAGTAAACTAGACATTAAGCTGAGAAATGGCAGTAATGGTGTTTAGGGTCTTTTTTTTGTTCAAAAGTGATTGGACCAAGTTATTTGTGCTCATTCATACCGTATCCACTGCATACTTATTTCTAATGGACTGAGGAATTTGACATTGAGTGCACAATACGCACATGGGAAATAGCTTCTTGGCAATCCATGACCAAAGTGTTTCCTCTGCTTCGACCTTAGTAACTTCTTTGATTAAAGTAGGAAGACAAAGCCAAGAATGTCCAAACATGTCTGTGCAGCCTTTCTCCTTATCCAAGGATTACAAGTTGATTACAACGCGAAGGATGTTAGAGCTCTTACGGAATTTATCAGACTTTACAGGTTTAACTCTAGCTAGTAAGATATTATCACAAATAGCATTGTATACATGTTCAAGTAGATGAGTGTCAGAACAGGGATTAGGATTTTTTTAATTTTGACCTTCTTCCTACCTGACTGCATGGGGGACAGAGAGCTTTTTTATTAAATCTGCTTTACCTGTTTTCCAGTGGACACAAAATTTTCCACTGTAATTGAACCAAAAGATTTAACTAAGAAGCTTTTAGTTTCCTTTATTTACTTGTACCTGATTTGTGTGGGGACCTTGTCCTCGGTCTATTCAGCTGAAGTCAAGACACAATGCTCAAATGGAAGGAAGCAAACTGACATCCTGTTTTTTTGGGAGAGCCAAAAAACAGCGGTTGTGTTACAGTGTTTGGTTGCCACATAGTAATAATTTAAGATCAACTGAGCTTGGTTTAAAAGATATTATGTCAGGAGCGTTATGTAAGGAATATACAGTATAAGAATATTGACGTTCAGTCTTGGAGAGAAATGCTCTGTAAGGCAAATGCTGATCATTTAAATTGTAATTGTAGTTAGTGTGTGCAGTTGTATTGCTCCATGAAATAACAGATAAACAAAATGTGCATGTTGGTCTCCCTAAGGTCATCTGCTAAGGAGGCAGCGCTCTTAAAACAATGATGAATAGTGAAACGTCATGGCTGGTATTTGAACAGCGCCCCTGGGCTGTGAAGTCATCTGCTCTAGCTATTTGCTCTCAGGTATTAGCACAACAAGATACAAGTTTTGAACAGGTATTACTATTTGCCGATCTCATTGATTTTGTGTGATTACATAGTGATACCAACTGATATATACTGTACTGTATACATGTAATGAAAGATTCTCACAAAAAACCAACAAACTTTTTATTGGATGGGGTTTTTTTAACAATCACCACTGCCTAGCATTTTAAAATGGATTTAAATATTGCTTCATTTTGTGATTAAATCAAAGAACTGCATACTTTAATAACAAGTTATTCAAGTCATTTTTTTCCAATGTTTAGTCACCTATTTTGCCAAAAACCCTGACGTAGTTGTCACAAAACTGTATTTTTACCCCACAGCCTCTGATCATTTCTGGTCGTAATTTGCAGGAGTTACATTGCGTTTGCTTTCCTGAAAAGCACACGATTCTTGTCAAACGAGCCGAAGTTTGTGCCCACAGGCTGCTCCGTTCTGATCCACACAGCCAGCCCCCCCATACGTCAAGAGGGGAAATGAGTGTATTTCCTCCGCCTTCTTTATCTTAAAGGAAGTGCCAAAATAAGCATCAGTGGTGCAACGCCCGAGCTTGGACACCTTTTCCACTGGCTGCTCATTTGTTGTTTGAGGACGGACTCGGAGGGTTTGACAACCAAAGAACAACCATCACAGAATGAAGACCTTCACAGTTGTTGTTCTTCTGCTAGCATCTGTCCAATTCTGCACAACAGGTAGGATAACCATTCAAATTATCCTTTAGCATAGGATTGGATAGATTAGATTAGAGAAAATTGGATGTCAGATGTCCAGATGATCACTTTCAATGTAGTAAACTCACCACAACATGGAGGGGCCCTCTTTAATAGTGTATGAAACAAAATTGAATGTAATATATAGTGTCCAAAAATTTGTCGAAAAGTTAAAAAAAATCTGGTTGATTATGTACATACTGGAGAGGAGAGAGTGTGTGGTATTGTGCAGTAATACCCAATTACTTGAATGACTGATGATGGTATATGTTTTACTTTTTTGGTCATGTAATTGAGTTTGTTCTTGGTACGTGCAAAGATAAAGATCACACTGTTATACAAGAGACACTCACACTTTGAACATTACCTTTGGGAGATTTGTTTAAAGAGTGTATTTCCGTCTGTCTGAGATAAGCGCTGGGTTTGTGTGCTTGTTTGTTTTTGTGTGTATGCATTCAATTGTCCTCAATTTTAGTTGTGTAGATTTTTTGACTAAAAAGTGGGAGGCAAAAATCACAATCTGGAATTTGACTCAGGATTTGGTTACATTCTAGGTAGTATTTCTCTTGTGAATGTGAGAAAACAAGGACCAAACTTCAGGAAGGAAAAAAGTCCTGAGTGATAAGTGAGTGTGTCTTGGTTGAAAGAAAGGAAAAAGAGGGTGGCTCTTAATTGTTTGTTTTCCTTGCGCAGAGCCGGGCACATTTCCAAAAGAACCGTTAACTGTTCTGCGCTGGCAAGATAGGTGATCTAACAGCAGATGGTTGGTGGGAACCAAACTGGCCGCTCTCTCACAGAGACCACAGATCATTGTCCTGGGACTTAAACGTCTCAACAGGCGAAAAATCTGCTTCCAGCGTTTAGCCCTAAACATCTGGAGGAAACACCTTTGCTACGCCACTGCACTCCCAACCAGGACATTTGCACCTAAATGTATGAGCACTAATACCTTAGCAAAAAAAGATATCATCAGATAACATCAAAATACTGCCCATTCCACATCTTGATCTACAATTGGCTGATATCCTGTCTGGAATTATTAAAGCTTTGCATAATGATGAATTATGCTAAATTTTCAGTGAACCACTTATATGGTCACTGAATTATGGCCATTTAAATGTATCATGTTGGTTTAGCGCCACGTATTGGCATGATAGGTACACACGACGTCACATAAATTTCAGTGAGATATTACATGTGACATAGGCCTGGATTTCAAGAATTTGGCAGCCATATACAGGAAAATGGTATGGAATATTAAGCTCATACCAAATTTGGTCAACTTTAGAGAAAACGTGTAAATGTAAATATTCAACAAGGTGAAATAATGCTTGCTCTATGGGGATGGCCTATATGTTAATGGTCACATTGTGGAGATATAAGATCCAAATCAAAGCTCTTTCCTGGCTAATAGGCCGAATCCACCAAATTTGATTGAATTATTCAGATCTGCTAACTCACACCAAACTGTGACAAAAACGAAACCCTGGAATGGAGGGAATTAAGAAAAAGAGCCCTTTGGTAAGCGTCTGGTGTGAAACGAGTGTGGAGCCCAGTTACAGTTGACAGCAGCGACGACAGGAAGTGTGTCCAGGCCCTTTTAGCTGCACAGGTCAGGGGACGACAATAGTGTGTTTGTGTGTGTGTGACAGGATGCAGCTTCACACCACTGAGGATATCCACCTCAACACGCCACGGTCACAGCACTGTCTTAACTCCTCATCCCCAGTCTTGACACTAACACAGAGCAACACAGTCTTTGTCTCAGACACTCTGCCTTTCAACCTGTGCCAAACAGGAACCATGAAAATATGTCACTGTGATCCTAAAAGCAGGAATCTCAGGAAATGTTTCCCACAGACTGACTGATGATGCATCCCAGTTCCTAGATAATGGTTCACAATTTCACATATTGCAGATTATGAGTACAGATTTTGATGTATGAGGTGAATCTAGTTTTAACATTCTTCAGTCACTCATAAAAATGAACTATACAGTATAATTTGATGATGTCACCTGTTATGTAAAAAAAAAATGTTTACACTGCAACTGCACATCTTTTTAACTGGTTCACAGCTGAATCAGATGAATCAGTAACAGAACAACCAATAACGGCAGCAACAACAACAACAACAACAACAGCAGTGACAACAACACAACCACCACGTGAGTCAAACATTCAACATGTAAAGCATTTAAACTTTACATTTATTTCTTGTAAAAATTCCACAAGATCAGTAGAAATAAAATGATACGCCTCAGACAACAGTTGATCTTATACTGTGTGTGTGTGTACGTGTGCTTGTGTTTGTGCGTGCAGAAGTCCCAACAACAGCAGCTACTGTTCCTGCCACCTCTTCTGCTACGACTGATTTAACAACAGTTGAGATCAGTGAGTGTTTAAGAGTTCAATACAGACAGACAGATAGATTAATTAATTGATTGATTGATTCTCATTTGTTTCCTCCTGCTCATTTCCTCTCCTTCCCCACAACCTCAAGTCTCCCACCAGGAAGTGAAAGGGAGGGAGGAAAGTGAAGGAGGAGACAGAAGTGAATACAACTGAGAATGTTTACTTCTTTTGTCATGAAAGTCCACGATAGATAGCGCGATGTTACCAATGACAGCCAAACAGGGAATTTTGTAATTCTGTATAAGTAAAGCAAGCATTAAACGGGATATCTGTATCTATAATCCTATGTAATTTGAAATAGAATAACAAAGATGCAACAAATATTGGAATGAGGCATTGTGGAGTCAACAAACAGATATCCATCATATTCAGTTAAAGCAGTAAAACTGGCCACCCTTTGCCTTTACTAATTTTATTTCTAAAAGTTTGTATTTATTTGTTGTAACATTTAGAGAAAGTTACACTTGTGAGCCATGGCAGAGAGAGTTTAACGTGCTCTGGGAAATAATGGGTGAGGTATTAAAAAGCACTTCCCCCGATACTCCCATGTTTCATTGCATAACCTATGTTTTTAAGAATGACACATTAAAGTTGCCTGATCAATTTTCTACAGTACTGGAGATGATGGCAACATTGCAGCATACAATGGAAAGGAGGAAGTCTTAGTATCCTAAAAGAGCCTGTCTTGTACTTAAAGCTTCCTGCATTAAATGAAATATTCGTCATTTATCCAGGACAACCTGACACTCCAGCTTCAACAACTTCAGCTCCCGCGAAGACGACTGTTGCACCTACAGCAGGTTCAACCGAATCCAAGAATGTGGTCACCCCAACCCCTGCTCCAGCAAAGGACAATCAATGTTAGCTATTCACTGAAAATTAATTTATTACACACTAGCCATGCCTGTGTCACAAGCGTCCTAAGCTTTGTCGTGTTTATGTTTCCTTTCTGTGTATTAGCTACACCAGCCACATCAGGGAAACACTCCACT
>OMOW01024235.1:0-11102 GCA_900312555.1 Lamprogrammus exutus | reverse complement strand
TCCAGTGTGTATGTTGTGTTGTTAACATTTCGTGAGTATTCTTTTTTTGTTTTGGTGGGTGAGTATATTTTTGCAACTTGGCATTTACCTTGCGCTTTCAGTCAGAGTGATTTATGACATCCAGTGGCCTTTGATTTCACGTACAAGGCCAGACCTGCCCTGAGACCTGCCTCAGGAGAGTTGCGGGCACGCCTAGGTCTTTAACTCAAAGCAAGCACCCACAAGCCCCTGAAATTGCAACTTTAGACAGGTGTAGTTTGTGAATGATGAAAAATTGCAGAGAAAAAACAGAATCAAGGCATCCGCTTCTCTTTATTCTCAGGGAAATATTCTCCATCAGTGCCATTTGATCACGTCGCCTTAGGATTTATAGGCGCATCAAGGATTAATGTAATTGCGAACAGAAACTCGGCCAGAGCAGGCAGAAGCGATGACGTTATTCCCACAGATGAGGACAAAAACCACGCTGGAGATTAGGTACAGCTGTGTGCCGCAGAGGTGGAACAACAATCACGACGACTCCTCATAAAGCAATCGTTTCAAATCAGACTGCCGTTAGACTTTTGACCTCGTTCCGTCTCGGTTGATCAGTCTCAACACTCAATTCACCTCTTGTATCCCTGACGTAAGGCTGGCACGATTTGGTAAAAAATACAAATACAAATTGTGATTACTGACAAAATATCCGAGCAGTTGTGGCTAAATTAAGTCAGTCCAAGGCACAGGAACAGCATTTTGGAGCGCAGTTCCGGATTTTAATTCGACTAATGGTGCTGCACAACCCTGATAGATCACCTCAATACAAAAGCAGGCATGACGTCATTTCCTTCACAGACCTCCAAAGCCAAATCCCCTTTAATGCCTTAGAGCATTTTGGTGGCGTTACATCTGTCTGTAGAGTGAAAACAAGGGGGCGTTCTGTCCTAGACGAATTAGTTTGTATGCAGTGGTCCAGAAGCAACGTCTGTCCGTTTAGCTCATATTCCTCTCTCATTGTGTATCCCTCCATTCCTTTCCCAGGAAGAAGTCCCAGAAATGGGATGAGATGAACATCCTGGCCACGTACCACCCGGCCAACAAAGACTACGGCCTCATGAAGATCGACGAGCCAAGCACACCGTACAACAGGTCAGAGGATTCGCTCAGACTCTTTCCTTGATGGCCGTTTCTGTTCTGAGACAAACTGGTTTACGATTCGTGTACTTTCCTTGACCTGTGTTACCCCAGGTTTGTGCTTATACGTTTAATGTACTTGCATTAGTAAGTGAGATACATTTCTTCACTATAGAATTGTCCCTTACGCAGCCAGTTTAAAGCTGAGTCGTGCCAGTCTGTGTGTCAGATGTGCGCCTCAGCAGGTACAGTGTGTAATCCAATACACCAGGCTGCTGTTAGAGGTCGCCCTGGCCGCGGACCTTCCCTCTCTGTCTCTCGTGCTCGTCGTTCTCATCTTCCTCCCGATTCTCATCTCTCTGCCATCCGCTCCACCTGTCACCTCACTTCCTGTTTGTTTTGCCTCTGTTTTCCCCCTCGTTTTGCGCTTATATTTATTCAGTTCGCGTCTCTCTTTCAGGATGGTGGGGGACGACGACGACGAAGGGGCGCTGAGTGACTCGGATGGCCAAGCTGCACTCGCGGGCGACGACCTGGCGTCAAAGTAAGAATTGGAGCGGGAAGGAGGGAGGGAGGGAGTTTGGTGGGGAGAGCCCGGGGGGGTGGCAGGACAGGGAAGTGGAGAGTGGAAGGGACTGAGGAAGAGAGGGGGAGAGAGCAAGTGTTGAAGGGAGGGATGAGCATTGTTACCACCATCACTTTTTGTATTTAATGGTGCTGTACGCAGGATTTTAGCATCAAGAAATAACTTTGACACTTTTCAACCCTTTGTTTAGGTTAATTATTGTAAACAAAATAATACATCACTGAAATACTGCTGACATTCTATCCTACAGTGATTACCAGCTCTGCTAATTTGGCCTTTAAATGACAGCACACTTAGCATCATTCCTGTTTGCCTTAAAGCCCGTGCAATTTGGGTAAATAACAGTGAAATCTAATCACTCCAAACCACAGGAATGATATACTCTACCGTGTGCAAAATGGTATTTGAAACCAGAAATGGTATTAAATTTTGTTTATGGCGTTTGTCTGCATCTTGGAGTTAAATTTCTGCTCCACCAACGTTACAAACAGTGCAATAGAGAGTACAAAGCATCACATGACACAAAGGAGAATACACGAGAATGCATTTCCGCCGCCCAGATGTTGTGTTTTCATTGAATTTGTAGTTGATGGAAACTTTTAATTGTGCGGATGGGTGTTGTGTTTTTGGCTATGGTATCTGCGCCTTACATTGCACCAGTAGCATTTGTGGTCTGCTCTGTTCTCTGCCTGAGCAACATCCTCTTACCACAGTACACTAACGTTCAACAATCAGAGGAAGTCCATTGTAGACGGGGGCAGAGACATGAGCCCTGGTACCTCAAAATACGGTGCAGCAAGAGCAAAACTGTCTTATTCCCTCAACCTGAAAATGTCACTTAGTGCGTAATTTAAATATGAAATCGCCATTTCAATGCCGACAGTTTGCATTCACGTAAACGTAGGACATGAGATCACGCTGGCAAACTTTGACCTCAAGCAGAGGCAGATGCTGTTGGCCGCCGCGCTCATGTAAGTGCAGTGATGCGGGGGGGGGCTGGTTGGAGTGTGTGAGTATATGGGCCAGAGAGAGGTTGGAGATGTGCTCCAGGCTGACGAGTCAATTAGCCGCCTTTGTTCACTTCCACACAAAGTGCCTGCTATTGTTTCACGCAAAACTCGACGGCACAATCAGCCGCTCTGTGCATCCTCTCAACTCTTATCGTCCACTCTCGCTCTCCTCGGGTCGTCACGATAATACCAAAATTTCAAACTTTAATACGATACTAAGTGTTGAAAAGACACAAAGTTGAGGCCGTTTTTTTATCCTTAGAAACAGGTAAACATAACTATAAAACCTATTACATTCTCTTCAGATTCAGCTTTTCTTCAATAAATTGCAAAATCAACCAGTAAACACTAACAATAGTGTACTTTTCACAGTAATGATGACAAACAGGCAGTAAAAAGCACAAACAGGAAGGTGGCGTTTCACATGTAGGATGTAGAATTGATGCTGTGGAAAAATGTCAGCGTGGATACTTTTGACATTTTACACATTTAGCACTCTTCCTCTCATCCATCAGCGATTCGCTTCACCCTTCCGATCCATCCCTAAATCACCGCATCTCTCACTCTCGTCTCGCTCCCTTCCTGTCTCTCTCGCCCTCCGTCCACCTTGGATATCCGACACCGTTATTATTTTGAAACCGAAGGCAGCACGAGGGGAGCGTGAGAAAGCCGAAGCACGTCAGGGGAGAATAGTTTGAAAGTGGCCGAGTAAATGGGAGCTTCCCCTCAGGCCAGCTCCACCACTGCACCACCACCATCCATTCAGCCAAATCTGCTCCTTCCACCCACATGCACACTCACACACACACACACACACACACACACCCAGGGTCCAGCTCCCTTTGAGTGTGAGACATGAGATTGTCATAGTAACCCTGTGCTTTATTTCTGTCCCATGCTTATGTACTCATGGACTTCACCTCACAATCGCTTCGCTCTGCCTACTCTGTCCTCCCCCTCACCAGCGTCTCTCCATCTGTGTCCCTCCCATAGCGAGTCTCGTCCTCCTGTTTGGTCATGCGGCAATTTTGGACACTGATGTTCAAATTTTGACCAAATGTGGGTTTGATAATCAATTTAATATTGGCCCGCTGCTTTTTTCCCCCCACCTGTGTGTGTCATTCTAAAACATCTGTTTCACCAGCCGATTGGATTTTTCAAGCTGCAGCGTTTCTAAATTAGACTGAAACAGAATATAATTCATGCAGAATAACTACAATTTCAGTAAGCAGTTAAGTGTAATTTATCATCACTTCATTGTTATGCCTCTTCCTGTCTCTTCTTCGTCTCTCAAGGCTGGCAGCGGCAGAGAGCTTGGAGCCTCGCGTCATGAGGGAAGAAGAGGAGAGCAGCGAGGAGGAAGAGGAGGAGCTGACCCCCGAAGAACAAGGTGAGCACACACACACACAACACACACACACACGCGCGGTTCCTTTTATTCCTTTTATGTCTACCTTCTATAAAAGGACGGATGACAGTGCAGAAAGCCAAGGAGGCCAGAAGTCATCACATTGCAGCAGCATGTGTCAAGAACGCACTCAGCAAAACAGACACCAAATGTTCTCTCTGCGGCCTCGACCTTTCATTGACCTCTCTCAAGACAGGCGCACACACACACACACACATATCTTGCCAGAACAGATACATTTCTTTTTTTGGCTGCAGTTTCCCTCTTATTCTTTGAAATTTATACCAAAAGAGCACGCGAGACAACGGTATGTAAAATATTGGTTATTAAAAGACTTGCAGATATGAATGTGTAGAACTGCTCCAGACATTCTACTGCCACTTGCGCCTTGAGTTTAAAGCCGTGCAGAAAGACTTGCAGATTTGCGCCACCCACAGACGAGGAAAATAATAGCTGCTGCGTTTTGGCACTGAAAGACACCGTGGAGAGGAAATTGAGGGGTCCTCGGAAAATTGTGCAATAACAAAAGAACATTGTGAAGAAATGACAATGTTGACATCACAGAATAGCAGCGCACGTTGACAAATTGCTACTCTGAGCGTCAAAAACACATTCAGCCTGCAAAATGGCAACACATCATTTCATTTAAATAGGCCTCATCCAAACCTGCACCTGTTGTGTTCACCAGCGTCACCCAGGCACCCGTTTTCCCTTATCTGGTAACTGTGTCACACCCTCCTCTACCTCATCGCAGCGCAGTTATCGTCTCTCCCAAGGTTACAGCAAGTTCGTGCACGTTGTTGTTTACTAAAATTAAACTCTTAAATGGGACAGACGTGCGATGAGGCATCACAGCTTTTTGAAGTAAGTTTGGACATTGAGAAGATTTCGTGGGTGTGTTGCGCAGCGTCCTCCTCGAGGCCCGTCGTCGATTTTGATGATTAGTCTCCGTGCGACGAGCTCAGTTAGTCTTGTGATCAAGTTGTTCACTATTTTTCTTCAGAACCAGAATCAGATTTCAAATTCTTGCTCCTTCTAGTCACTAGTCCTCCTCTGTTTATTGTTCTGCTTTAGTTACTCAGAAGAAGCACATATGTTTTCTTAATGAAAGTGTGTGCATACCTTAGAAGTATCTGCTATATGGTGTGTGCAGTGTTTTTGTCAGTCCTCTATCGTGTCTTACAAAATGAATTGCATCAAATCCCTCACATACGTTGATTTGTTTTTGACAAATGAAAGAGATTCCGAATGTCTTTCTCCGCAGCGAAAAAGAAGCAGTTCCAGATGATGAGGAAGATGCATTATAACGAGGGCATGAACATCAAGTTGGCCCGCCAGCTTATTGCCAGCGAGCTAGAGGACGAGGAAGACGACGAGGACGAAGAGATGAGAGACGACACCGAGGAGGCGAAGGAGGAGACGGAGGAAATCAGTGTCGATCCGCCACAGGAGGGTAAGGCGAGCACGCGGTCGCGTTGTCACGTTTAAGCGCTGGCCAGTTCACCGATTGGTCAAACGTGCAACCACACACATTTCAATTTCTGGCACTTCAATTTTGCAAACACACACACACCTCATAGAAGCTGAAAGCAGCGGAAGGCCTTTTCCCAAATTATTCCAAATTGTCTCTTCTTCTCCTCCAGCTGATTCTCTGGACTCGTAGACGGCGTCCTCCCTCACGTGCGTCCCCTGTGTCTCGGCTCATCTAAGCTCCAGACAGACACAGCCACTGCGCTCCGTGTTTCAGTGTTCAGGGCGAAACAGCAGAACCCGCTTCGCCACCCATGTAACAACCCCCCCTCTCCCCCACCACCACCACCAGCTAATAACCCACCGGTCACCCGTCTGTCTCCACAAACACCTTAAGACTTTGCAATATAACCCTCACAGACACTGGTTAAATCTCCCAGAATCAGCACAACACAAACGTGACGACTCTTGTGCGCTTCTGGTCTCGATTCCCGTTGCCAAGATTCCCCCCCTCCCACTTCTTTTGGACCGTCGTCGCACTGAGGGATATGTGATTGTGACTCTGAAACGAAGATGACGGCCTTATTAAAAAAACTGATGGATATCCAGGACTCCTGTCTGGCTGCTCCACAGTGCCTCCTGCAGGCCACAGAGCCCCTGGAGGAAGCCAGGGGAAACCCCACATACCTGAACATTCAGAATGAGGACACCCAGGCACGTGTGCTGGGCGCAGTTCAGGTGTTTTTGCTCATTTTTGTTTTGTTTGTGACCATCCACTCCATGGCATTGTCTATACCACATTCAGTCCACCTTATCATAGTACAAAGCATCATCGCCTCAAAAATGGACATAAAATTCTGACTGTAACTTCTGTCAACCAACAACATTTACTGTTACACAATGGATGTATGCTGTAATATCTCACCGTCATGCTTGCAATTTTCAGCTTTTTGCTTGCGATTATGTGAAATAACAGAAGTTTTAAGCTTTAGACTTAAATCTGACGATCAATTTCTCTCACAACAAGCCACAAAAAACCAAAACACACTCGGCCCTCATTTCAAAGTCTGGCACTTCAATTTTACAAACATACCTCATAGAATCTGTAACATATATTTGGCATGCAGGTTGTCCGTTAAGAAGCCTTGAAATGTTTTATCATTTCTTCCTCAAGTTTGTTTTGGACAAACAAGTAATCAGTTTAAATCAGGATTATGGCCCCTGTTTTCCTGCACAGAGCAGTAAAATTGTCTCTTTGTATTCACAGCAGGGACGATTATTTAAGAGCAGCACCAGAGAGATGTCACATGCTACTGATAAACAGGACTCGGCCCTGTTGAAAATGTCTCTCATCTTTAAGTTACAGCGTTAATCTGCAGGCGCTTATGTAGATCTGACAGTGTAGCGCTCACTGTGCTCACGTTTAGATGATTTGTGTGTTTCAGTTTCAGCATAGCAAGTTCACTGAGGAAATGTACCACGGTTTGGTACCACGATACTTAAATGTCAGATCTACTTGAGTGTTGTGTGTGATGCTACTGACTTTAGTTTAAGGAAGTGCATGATACTTAACATGTTGGTGGGTGGAGTTAACCACTAAGGTGTTTCAAGCGTTTTGTAATATTTGTATGAATGAGACCGTGATTTGGGAATCTTACCAGGTCACAGAGAGACGACAGCCCTGGTGCACACTCGGTTCAGTTGTCAGGACGGCGAAGAATGAATGTTTGTGGAAAGTGAGAGTTTTGCCGATTGCTCGCGAGTGATTTTTCTGACTCTTGAATCGCTGCGATTCCACTTGTTGAAGTTTGTGTGAATTGAAACGCACAGCGATGAAAGTGTCCCATTTTGCACTATTTGTGTCTTGCAGTTTAGTGTCTGCAGTGTTTCATGATACAAGTTAGAGCAACGTGGCGATCGTTTTCAGTATTTTCACCTAGCAAGATGTCAGAACAGTGAGCAGAAAAGGCATTTTAAAAACGGTTCCATCTTTTTTTTTTAATCAAGCAGTCTGAGCAGGTGGTGTTGTAGAGAAACCTTGTGTTTCTGATGGATCATAATGTGCTCAGGTTTTCTGTCATGTAAGATGGATATATAAACATGTTGGTGAACACACTGGGCCATCCAATCACAGGAGCTCACTGATCCCCCCCCAAAAATGCAGATTTGTTTTCTATTTTTAGCATTTAATTTGTAAGCCGAAAGGAAAGGACAGCGGAGATCCCTGATAAATGGTTTATATTCTCATTAAGACAAAAGGACAAGATTGTCCACAACACGACTGAGATGATCACCCCTTCCCCCCCGTGGTGGTTATTGTGACAAATGGTGCCTCTTGTGTTTTTTTTAATGTACAAGTGTAAGATGAACAGGCTGTGTTCAATGTTTTTGTTTTCAGATTTCCACTGTGTGGGTTTTAGTTTTGCACCATGTCTGCTCTGTTTGTTTTGTTTTCTATGGGTGATGGTTTGTCGAACAGTCCCATGACTGTTACCTCTGTATTTGTTCCATACGTCTTTTTTGTATTTCCAGGTTTGCATGTTCTTAATCATGAAGCCGTGTGCATTTTTGTCCTCCATTATTAAACATTGTTGTTAAGGACTGGTGTCTGCTGTGTCACAAGTTGTGATTATGAAATGTTGGATACCTCATGGTGAACAATACATCTGGATCAACCAACTGAGTGTTTCTGATTCAACACGCGGGTAGACTGGGAGGGCACATCTTTTATCGTCATAGTGTTCTTTACTTTGCTCCCATCCTTTCTCTATCAGCCAAAGTTACATTCTTCAGTTTACACGAAAAGTAAATTGGATGATTATCATAAGTCAAATAACAACAAAAACACTCAGCCTCACAGCTTTGGTTCCCATTTGTGTCTGTATAATATGAAAAACGCCACAGAAACTTGCTGAAGTTAGTTAATGCATCTAAGTAAGTAAGTGCATATTCATTTGACATCTTTGGGCGCTTTGCTCTAGTCTTATGTAATGCGTTGATTAAGTTGATAGGTGTGAATACTGCACAAATATACTTATAAACTATTGAGTAAAGACAGTCCTACACGTATCCCGTCATGTTCGACCACATATTCTTGTAAGTGTCACAGTAAAGAATAATTCTTCAACGGAAATTTTGAGCAAAATAATAAAATCAGAATAAAACACCCCAAAATAAAAGATACTGTCCACATTCACTTGCTCCTTATTACCACCAGATGGCGGTCGTGTACAACATTCTCCATTCTCACTGGATTTCGAGTAATTTTAAGGGGATAAATAACTTTTATTTGCCTTATTAACGTCTTATTGGTCATCGAATATATCTGAAGAGTGGATGTGGAATAAAATATACAGTATGAAACAGTTAGAGTAGAGTACCAGGATGCGGTTTTACTGACTGTCCCCAAGCCTCGTATACGGTTATTTTCAATGGATCAGGAAGCGCCTGTCAACTCACACAAAGGTTGTAGAGACGAAACAGAGTGCTCACTCCTACACAGTTCCGTCGTGGGTGGAGACCCTTTGTCATAGGATTACTCCAAATAGTTTTATGCAGTTAATTCTTGTGAGACGTATGTTTGCCATTAGTCTCTAAAAAACAATGACGATGATCTAAATCATGAGCATTCATATGGGATGTATATATCTATCATCGTGATTTAAACTAAATGTATCTAATTATCAATTAGTTTTAACCAGTTTTTGGAGTTTTCTCATTTTTTCTTGTTTCGTTTTCTTATTTGTACTTTACTTCTGTAGCTCTCTTATTCAAATTCTTCTTCTTCGTAAAACACTTCAGAAACGTTCCCTATAACGCTAATTATTATGTTATTATCATAATTTAGTCGTTGCATTAGTCTACATCTGTGTTATGTGACAGCTTTTACTCCCCGTTTAGCTGGTTTGTAAGTGACAGGTGCACGGTGATTTTAACTTCTAACAGATCGGTTTTCCACAAACTGGAGCAGGGAAAAAACCTGTAATCGGATTAGTTTTAAATCTCTCGTTGATGTGGTTGGTTCGTGGATCAGAAAAGGGCTGGATGTTTCCTGTAGGGTGGATGAGTCATTTTTCCTAATAGACGATCTTTGTTAGATCCCGTACTCTGCGTTGAAGGAAAGCTGCTATGACCTAGCTACCGGACAGCGCTTTCTCTTTCTGTCTCAGAGAGTTTTGTAGCATTGTGCTGACCATACCGCCAACATACGTCGCTTTATGGTTGCATTGCCGCGACTTTTAATCGTATACGCTGGCCTGACAGGCTAGCTGGCTAGCAGAGTGACTGGCGGAGTGGAGCCAGCTGGCAGGACACCGCTACGGGGACGATAGCAAACAAGCTAATTAGCCGCACAGACTGAGCCTGGATTACTGTGTTCAATCAGAGAGAGAGAGCGCGCGAGAGAGAGAGAAACCCTGCGTTTTACACAGAGTGGAAACATGAAGATAACTGTGGATTTCGAGGAGTGTTTAAAGGACTCCCCCCGGTTCAGGTAAGTCATGTCCACAAAGCTTCGTCCCATTTTCCTGCTTAATTATCACAGGGAAAAGTCGCCAGATAGCAACGCGCTAAGCTAACGAGCAGTAAGTAACTGTTTGTTCCCACTCTTCTATTTTTGTCTGTAAGAAAGCTGGGGCCAGCCAGGGAGAATGTGTGGGACAGTCAACCACGTAAACCCAGAGTGAATAGACCATATGTGCAGCAGGAGCTGGCCTTGTGCTCATTTTCAGGATATGAATCATGCAAAGATCAGACTTTATATTAAATATGTATGCTGGAAGCCACAGCAGCCTCCAATGGCCATTGTACAAGATTTCAAGCGTGGAATTCGATACTTTAATGGCTCACAGCATTGGAGCCATAAGTGTTTCCAAACACTCCAACTTGAATTTTTGTTAAAATACATCATATTTCACTGTAGTTTAGTGTTGAAATGAATAGTAATTCTCATTATTGATTATCCTTCTGTATAAAATATCAAAGAACACTGCCCAATGACCATCACAGGTTCCCAGAGCCCTAAGTACCCTGTTAAAATGTAAAAAGAAAAAACAATAATCATAATCTCCTCACATTTAAGAAGCTGAAACTGGCAAATGTTTGGGATATTTACTCCATTACTGACCTAAAACAATGAATTCACTCCAATATCAAAATTGTCGGATATTTATCTGTTGCTTTACCTAACAATTAGTTGCTTTTGATGAATCTTGCTGTCTTATCGACAGGGCAGTTGCTACATTCCAACATTCACATCCAAGTTTGATCATTTTATCAACCAAGTGTTTAGATGAGATGATTGGCAGGTGAAGTTCAGGTCTTAATTTGTTAACATTGCTGACAGCAGTGTCATTTTTAAAAAAATCGCAGTACTGACACCATGTTCTTTTTCTTTTTAAACTTGCTTTGTGGGAGATAGTTGCTCTGAAGTTCCTCCTCACTCTAGAAAAGAGAAAACGCCTCCCTTTTTCCTCAGATCGGAAGAGCGTCGTGTAGGGAAAGAGTGTAGATCTCG
>OMOW01024203.1:0-15746 GCA_900312555.1 Lamprogrammus exutus | reverse complement strand
TCAGAAAAAGCGACGGCTCAGTCAGCGTGCGTTGTATGAAGGCCTGTCAACACAACGACATCAGCTGTGCTCTCGACCCCATCCACATTGTCACCTACACCGCCCTCTCTCTGCCAACTTTCAGAGAGTTCAATGAACCGGAAGGTAATACAGTGCGGAAATATTGTAAAAGATTAAATGAAACACATTTTCTGTTTGTATTTATGCATTAGTGTGTAGTATTCAGTTTCATAACATGTAAGGGACTGAGTAGCTTATAAAAGGAAGTTCTTAAAGCCTCATTGAAGTAAAACATTCCATCCACCACCCTGCCAGAGCACATTAGTTGGAATTATTCATTCCAACCCACAGAACAATTTAATCATATCATAAATATCAAATTAGAAGAATCAAAAACAGCTTGTGGTTTGCCTCGATGAGACCATCAGACTAATAAGATTTAAAACTAATTCTTCCAACAGAATTAGTTTTCCTTCGTACACTCACTTTCGCTAATCCAACCCATGGTGCCCCTGATGTTGACTTTGACATCCTGACTGCAGATGATCAGTCCTCTTTTGACGTGGTGAAGCGCTCCAATCAGAACATGATTTTGGGTAAGAGGAGAATTTCTTTGCCTGTACATGTGTTTATTTTGGTGTGCTAGGCTTGTCAGTGGACTGTAACCTGGACATATTTGGCCAGGATTAGAGGATTGGTTCCCATCTTGCCGAAAAATGTGAGCACTCATGGGACTATTAAGTACAAAACCCTTTGTTCAACTCTTCATTTAACTTATCTCGATCTGTGACATCCCTTAGGTGTTGTCCGGCAGGTGAAACCAATCACTGGCCCCAAGAACATTGTACTGGAGGTTGCTATGAACTACATCAAGTCACAGGTCATTTCCTATCGCAACGTTGTCGTCGTCAACATCTTCGTCTCTGAGTTCTGGTTCTGAGCCGAGCTAAGATGTGCACGAAAACACTACATCAGCAATACAATGTAAAATTTGTTTACACATGGGTTTAAGTATCTGGAGCACCTTAAGTGTGCCTGATTTATCTTACTGAGTATTTAATAATAAAACACTTGAACTGTGGACGTCTTTACAAAAACTTTAATCGCTTTTTTATCCAACAATCTGTGATTAAAGAATCCATACCCACTAGATCCTTGACTGATCTCTTCTTTTGAGAGGAGATAGGAGACCAAACTGCGGACTTAACCACTCATCGTCTCATTGCCATAACTGAGGTTTGCAGAATAACCAAAATCTGATAGAGTGGCCTTTCCTTCACTGTAACCTGACACTGCAGATTCCCTATTATACCATACCACTTCCAGATTTTTAAGGTATTTCCAGTCATTCAACTGAAAGAATGAAAAATGGGAATCTTACACTGGAAATGTTTTTTTTTTCAGATACCTCATCTTAAAGCTGGGGGATTCTTTGAGGCAGATATTTCTTACCATCCATAATCATTTTCTTCCACACTGATCCGCCTTGCACCACTGCTGTGCTCTTCTTGGCCAATGACAACACAGGGGACAACCATGGGGGAAAATCCTTTGATCTAAAATACTCCACTTTACATGGAAATCCCAAAGGCCTTTCCTGTGGTTTTGCTGTTGCAGCTGCAGCAATTGTCATGAAGATCAATTGATCTTCAGATGTTTGCTTTAGATTAATGGATTTCATATGTGCATGTTTTTTAAGTGGAAGAAGTTGTGGCTTGCTGTATGCACAGTATGAGGGGCAAAACACAACTTCTGAAGAATGACTGTAAAATTGTAAAATGTGCTCACAAGGTGTAGATGAGTTGAGATGAAATGACTTACTGCAGTATGTATTACTGCAGTAAGTATTGTGGGCCTTATTAACAGAAATCCTGTTAGTGTCTAGTCTAGGTCTATTAATTAAAAAAGCTACAACAGCTATACAAAACTCAATATTCAAATAGCAGAGGGGATAAAGGACTTTGAATAATTGTTGCAAACAGCCCTTGAATGCAGTGTTAAAGGTGTATTTGTCACGTTTTTTCATATGAGTATCACCTGCTGTCAAATGCTTGCCATCGGTCAAGATTGTGCAAGGTCAAAAAACTAGTTTAAAATATAGAATAAAGTTAGAATTGTTAGATAAATTAGAATGCTAATTGAAATATAAATATAAATGGCAGAAAGATTATATAAATCAAAATAAAACAGTAAATTAAAAAATCAGGAAAATATCTAATAATATGTATGTACAAGACTGGAGTGTGTAAGTAGAAATTTACTGATAGGGCATTTACAGATGCATACAATGTGTGAACATACCTACTGATAGACAATATAAAGGTGTACAAGATATGAAGAGGTTCACATTTACAGAATTTATGGAATTACACATGTACAGTGTACAAAGTATGTACACATTTACAGATGAAAAGGTACACAATGTCAGGATCAATGAATGCTGTGAATAAATGAAAGGATGATTACTAAACAATATGGAGCCTCTCACTTGCCCAAATTTTAAAGATTATAAAGCATTTCCCAAGACTTCTCAAAAATACCAGGTACAACATATATCTGTATAATCGATTAAATTGGTTATACTAGTTTATGTCTAACAATGAAATCTAATTGGAAAATGCTTGAAAACAAAGCAGCACATGTTCTGACTCCGCCTTTTTCCTCATTCTAACCAATGGTGTGCTAGGATGTAACCGGAAAACCCGCCCTTGCGCACGACCCCGACTAACATGGCAGCTGCTACCGACAGCAACATGGACATCTCAGCGTCTCTCTCTGGCATTTTGAACGAAAACGTCTGTTCTGGACATTTAGAGACTCTAAAGACATTTACAGCTGCGTTACGGGAGAAGGAATACAGGTGCGGATAATGATATTTATCGCGGTTGTCATAAGAAATCCAGGGTGTTAGCTTACCGGCTAAAATACCGTAGCTTTAAACCTAGCTGTCATGCACGCACCGTTACGTCCGAAACTACGCGTAATGCTAACGCTACATAGCGTGACTTTGCTGTTATATTGTCTACTTGTGTGGTAATAAATGCGTTTAATGTTGATAGCTGTGAACGGCAGGTTTTCTTGATAACAGGATATCTACTCTCAGACTATGAAATATATCAATAAGGACATCAAATCTCAAAAAGTCAGACACTAGAGCCATTCTCTAAATGTATGAAGTACTGCAGTGCCAAGTCATGTACTGTACGGTTACTGCAAGTTGTGTTAGTGCCAGTAATGCACATATGCAGATGTGTCCATATAACTTTTTGATGCTTTGTCAGTCAGTTTCAATTAAATAAGTGCTGTTATTCGTATAAAATTATTTTCTTCTAATCAATCTCTTCACTTTCAGTTCATACACTGACACCACCAAACCCCATTATTAAGATGGTTTTGTGCTTTCAGAGATGGAGTGGAGGAGGAGGTCTTCTCCAATCTTCTGAAGCTCTTGTGCCAGCTGTGCGAAGAGCTCCAGGCTGCCAGCGCAGAGAACCAGGACCCGCAGAATGTCTCCATGAAGCTCCAGATGACTGCAGAGTGCTTCAGGGCCCAGAGGCACTCCTGTGTCCAGAGCACACGCAACCAGGGATTGCTCAGGTAACCGCAACCTTGAGGACGGTGTACAGTTACAGTACAATACAATACTTAGTCTAATAAAAAGATGTAGGATTACCTTGACGAATCATGGTTTATTTTGCTGCCACGCTGAAGAATGTTTTACAATTCAGTTTTATTTAACCTTATTAGTGTGTAATGCAATCCACTACATCAGATCATAAACTGTAGAAACTCAAACATTTCCTGACTTGAAACAATATCTGCTTGCCACTTTTTATTGCAGTTTATAGAAGTTATTCCGGTAATTGTTTCCAGCCCCAGTCATGCAATGGTGCATCTAAATCAAATTCTCTTTTTCCTTCAGGGAGCTTGGTTTTATTGATGTATCTGTTAAAATGCTGAGCTTGCTTCACACCATGAAGTTGGAGGGCAGAAATGGCGTAGTTGAGCGTAAGTCTTCAATTACCCCCATAATCCCTAACGAAATACTCTGATTAGGTGAATTATTTAATATTAACCAATTTTTTGAATTATTCACACGGTGCAGCTCTTTGTTGTGGGATCCAGTTCCTTGGAAACCTAGCAGTAGGAAACCAGGCCTGTAAGGACGACATTTGGCAGCTCACCTTTCCAAATCTTCTCCTGTAAGCTTTGTGCATATATGTAATTGTTGTTATTATGTCTAACTTGAAACACTGCTACCCATATTATTCACACAATGACTTCAGAATCGCACACCACAAATCACAAAGTTTAAAATCGAGCTGTTGGCTGAGTGAATGTTTCATCTCGCCATCGAGCATCACAACGAGTCAACCCAACCATATGTGAACAGGCAGCTGCTAAGTGTTGATGATGAGAAGGCGGTGGGCTACACCTCCATGGTGCTACAAACGTGTCTGGATGAAGCCAAGGTGGAGAAAGTGGCCGAGCCGGACAACATTCAGCTGGCACTCAGGGTGATGGAGCTCTGTCGGACCCATCCAGACTTGGACTGGACGTAAGTGTGTGCGTGTGTGTGTGCTCGCTGTTATATAATTTACAGTATGTTATGTTTTAATCTGTGTGACCTGAACTGTTAGTGAAGCCTCTTTGGTATTTGTTAATTTACAGGGTTCTCATTGCAACCCAGCACTTCCTCAAGTCTTCAGCTCTGGTCGAGAGCATGTACTCTGTGATGTCTCACCTTGAAAGGTACTTAATGTTTTTTGTAGTGACAGATCCACAGGCTTCAGTAATTTATTTCATTATGATAGATTACCTTGTCAGTGAAAATTTGTGAAGAGAATCGCATTAAAGCTCAGAGAAAAGACTTTGATTCTAGTGGTTTACAAATCGAGATGTGCACTGTAGATGTGTAGTTATAGGTGTGATTGTGTGTGTGTGTGTTTCAGGGTTACTTTGCTAGAGCTGCTGCAAGCCCAGTTAAAAGAGGAGGACCCAGAGGAGTGTGGCATTCCTCCCAACGTGGCTCGATTCCTGGCCTCGTGCTTCCAGAAAGGTTGTGGAGCCGTGCTGACACTTGCCACCGGCTCCGCTTCCAGTAATGAGGTACAGCTTGTAAACCTCTGAGAAGGAACCTCTGAGTAGCTTCCACAAGTCTCAAAAACACAGAGGAAGGTGTACGTTATGAGGCCAGTGAAACTTGAATTCGTGTTTTCATCTCATCAAGAGATAAGACATTTTTTATTGGACTGAAACATGAAAACGTAATGACTGTGTCAGCTGCTTCTTTGCCACACTAAGCTGCAGTGAATACCAGCAAATTTGTTTGTTTTAAAAAAAACATAAATGTAACATTATCTCTGGCAACATCCTTTGGGTGATTGGCACCTGTCGGTTGCAATCCTCTGTAGGTCCTGCAGGAGGCACTGACAGTGATCAGTCTGCTGGATGTGCTGTGTGAGATGACCTCAGACCACAGGCAGTTCATGTTCCTACAGAACCATCCTGACCTTCTCGTGGCCACTATTGGTAAATACAAACAAACGTGCACACAGCCCCTCAGATCAGGGGCAAAACTGGAGCCTATGGGCCAGATTTGGCCCTCGTATGATAAATATTTCATGTGTACACCATAGACATTCCTCAAAATGCTGCCGAAGATCCAAAACCTCCATCAAATCCCCACAGAAAACAAAGATTCCTGCACACAAACCTCACCAACTTTAGTTAAATAGTGGGTACAGGAATCTTCATTTCTTTTCTGTGGCGAAACTGAAATATTCTGGAACTCCAAATGAAGAAATATTTATATCTTTATTTTACTTTGTGAGTGTGATTTTGAACTGATTTGCTTATTTTGTCATCATCAACATATAAGACATGCGTAACTGTGAAGCCAGTGCAGGCCCTGGGCCTTTCCGTGTGGACATGTTTCCACCATCAAAAATACGTGTGTGTCAGGGTAATGCTCCTGCCTTTGCCTTTGACCAAGGCACGAGGCTGTAGACCTGGAGTTGGTCCACAGGTGCCTGTTGTTGCCCACTACTCCTAGTAGTTAGGATGGGTCAAATTCATTGAACTTGTTTGATGAAGGTACACTTCTTTACATAACTACAATAAATGTATCTCGACTGGTGAAGAACTTAATGGGACAGAATTTCCAGCAAACCCTTGGTTGTCTGTTGTAAATTGTAAATTTTAAGCTGGGGGTAAAATTTTGTTTTCTCTCTTTCTGCATTTCCCCACTCTGTGTGCTGTCATCCCCCCCCCCATTCCTCCATCCACCCACCCTTTACATTCTCTCTGCAGAGCTCCTGAACCAGGTGCATGCCATAGGGAAGGCCAGTAAGAATGTTTTCAGCGCTGCTGAGAATTTCTCCTCCTTCTGTGACAGTGAAGACTCTTCCTCTTGCTCTCCTGTCGTCAGCTTCAAGGCCCACCTCATCCGGCTGATAGGAAACCTCTGCCACAGCCACACCAACAACCAGAATAAGGTTTATGATGTCATTTTTTGTTGCTACATCGTAGTCACTGCCAACTCCTCTCTCTGGTGATTGTAAGCCTCACTGCTGCCTCTCGACTATTCAATGTCACTATTCCGTGCCCCCTACCGGCACAGAGTGGCGTAAAAAGAGCGCCATTTCTTAAGAAGTCATTTGGAGTATACCAAGGCCTTCACAGAGGCACAACTGTGAGTGTGTGTAACGTCTCATGGAGCAAGAGCCTATGTGCTGCATGCCCACAAGCTTGCATGTTCTTGCAATACAACGTGTTGGGTTTTCCCTAAAATGTTAAGCATTTCCTCCTTCACTCTCTCCAGTGATTATATCATTTTCTCTCCATCGTCAGCTGTCAGTATCTCTCGCTGTGAACATAAAGCACAGATAGATAATAAAAGGGAATGGGAAGAAGCTGGCCTTTAACGGCATGTTTCAGTGGCACATTATAGACCCAGTTCCACTTAATAGAAACAGATTGGTGGAATACTTGTGGGATGACCACCCTCATTTGGCCCCGTTATAATATTTATGGATGCTGATCTGTGGTCTGTCCGTGGTCAGAAATCACCCCATATCTTTTTTCACTGCGTTCTCTTCCAGTAAACCAAATGTCATTCTTTTCACCTTCGGGACAGATTGTGTATGGGGCTGAAGTCAGGTTCCAGTGCCTTGTTATTCATCTTTTTATTGGTTTGGACATAATGTAAGCAACTTCAGACAATAATTTTGAAAGTGGAAAATGTATAATTGAGGGCTTTTACCAGTCAGCGACTTTGTTTCTTTGACAGTTAAAGGGAAGTTTCCATTTTCTGAAAGTCAGCACTTCCTCTTGTTCTGGTGCTCCTACCAATATGTTTGGAGGGTAACCACAGAGCTAACGGGAGGGTAACAGCAAGCCTAGAGAATAATTAAGTGTATGGAATTAGACACATGATACAAAACAGATCACCCTGTTGTGATGGTCTTAGACTAACCCACAACCACACTGCTGCATTTATAAGTGAGGCTCTGCTAGGGACAGGGACACTCGGTTTGATGTCATATTGTTACATTTGTGTTGACACTCAGCACTTCATTAAAAAAATCCCTTTTGTTCTTTTTACTATTTTAAATTAACTTTTTATTTTTGCATTTATGTGCATGCAGCTTTTATTTCACTTTGAGAGCTTTTCCCCCTGTTTTTACACAAGTGTGTTCTTGGTATGTTGTTGTTTTTTTGACCATAGAAGTCATCAAAACTGATGTGAGTGTTAAATACTATGTTTGAAAAGCTGTCAAAATCTAAATTATGGGTTCCTTAAATGCAATATACAATGGATTGACATATAGTGAAATAGACTTTTGTTTAGCTAAGAAATGATTTTAACGATCCTAACTTGTTTTCTCTTGAAATTTTACTGCAAAAACAAGCATAACTGGAAAGCGTCCATTCTTCCTCATCTGACTTAGCTTTGTTTCCTCAGGTGAGAGAACTGGAAGGCCTCCCCCTCATCTTGGACAACTTCATCATAGACAGCAACAACCCGTGTATCCTTTGTGAATAGCAGTTCATGATCTGGAAAAACAAACATCTCTGTTTCTGTGTTTATGTACATATACATACAGTATTTCTAATATTTCTTCACCTTTCTTCATCATTGTTGGTGTTAATGCTTAGATTTCATTCTAGACTTAATATACCATATCCTGGCAGTTTTGGATTTGACTTTGACATGTTTGCTAAAGATGGCAAAGTTGAAGATTGAATAATGGCGTTTTCTTAACAGCGCAGTCACTTGACAGCAGTTGAACAGCCTTTGAGAAAATGCTGAAATATTTTGTTTGGAATATTCCATTGTCTTAAGATTAATTCTTAAAGGTCTGAGGTATTTCTGGCGGTTTTCTGCATCCACTCTCCAACCCCACCAGGCTTCCTGCTAGCAGTGTGTGTTATCTGGCCAAACGGTGGCATCGTGCCTGGTTGTCTTCAGCAGGTCATTAGCCCAAGCTTATCTTTTGTCCTCATGCCTTCCTCTCCATACACAGACCCACTGTCCCACTCCTTTGCATCGTTATCGTGTAGCTGTCAGCAGTACAAGTTTATGAACATAGAAAGTTGTTTACTGGGCCATCTAAGTGCTCACCTATCCCACAGCCATGCACTTTTGACATCCGGAGTTAGACCATGGTGTTTTATAAAAATTATACCAGAAAGAACAATGGTGTGTTTTTTGAGTTTCATTTTCTTGAATTATATTTGTCATGTATCTGTCCTTAACGAATGCGTTGTCTCTAGTCATCAGCCAGTGGGCCATATTTGCCATCAGGAACCTTCTAGAACACAACGAGCAGAATCAGGAGCTGGTGGCTGGACTGGAGCGCCATGGCTCAGCAGACTACTCTGCCCTCATGAAGCTGGGCTTTGAGGTGGAGGAACGAGATGGGAGCCTTCTGCTCAAATCTGTGGGGAAGAACACTTGAAAACCAGAGATGAGCAGTCAGGAGAAAGGAGGTCCAAACCCCCCAAGCAGGTTTTACATGTAAAGTATTTATTTAGGGGGGGAAAATGCATACGCACATAGATGTGATGCATGTGTGAACATGTACTCTTCTTGGGTTATAAGCCTTAATGATATTAGGTAATCCCTAAGATTCATCTCAGGATGAAACCATATGTTTTGTGCCTCTTCAGAATGATTGACAGTCACTGTTAGAGTAAGATGAATTGGATAGTTACACCAGAGTAGTGAGATCCATAGACTTTTCTACCTAAGTTATGCTTGCACTAATACCCTGAGGGGGCGTACGGTGTTCTTAAAACACAAAAGGGCCTGGGGTCCCTGCAGGTATGAAAGCAGGGGTCAGGAGGACAGGAGCTAATGTTTTGCCTTGACCTAAGTCAGGGAAATGAAGAGGCTGTGAGTGAGCTGAACACATGCTGATACCTTTTGGCAAAGCCAACGATTTGTGGTTTAATCCAAAGACAAAGAGCACCATAGTGTCCAGGCTTTTCGTCCTTCAGAAACACTGTTGTGAACAGCAGGGGCTGAGCTTTAATCCCAGGCTCATAGTGACTTCTGTACTAACCACTGAAACTGGGACAGAACACCAAAACATGATATAATTAAACAGCCCTTCCCTTACCTAATTAAACGTTGTTGGCTTTGCCAAAGGTGTGAAGACTTTTTCCCAATAAATATTCTGGAAAAAAAAAAAATCAAAGACAACCCAAATTGTAAGATATTTATGGCTGAACTGTAACTTGGGTATTAAGTATATGAAATTGTCACCATATTCCTGCTTGCTTTTGCAATTCTTATATTAAGGTTATAGTATATTACAGTGATGAATATCATACCCATCATAATCTATTATTAACCAAACCTTGGACAGGGAAAAACTGGAAGAAACCTTTACATCCACTTGGGGACATTTGACTCTCATCACGGTCCCCCTCCTCACCTGACTATCTCACCGTGGTTTTCCAATGACTTCATCTTTGTGGACTTGCTTGCCCCCTTGCTCCTATTGCACCCCTGGCTGTTTCGAGGAGGGGATCTATCTCTGAATTACATTTACTGAGATTTCTTCAGTTATTTTCCTTATACGCTAAGCTTTTTCCCTTTTATTCTTAGAAGTTGGACTGGGTTGGAAACCATTGATGTATGGACATGTAAAGCGCATTGAGACATTGTGTGTGATATCGAGCTACACAAATAAACTTGACTTGACTTTGAGATGTAGCATAACACATTATCCAGATTTAAACTCACAACATTCACCGCAGCCCACTTTATTGATTTATACAGTGTTTCATGCTTGCATCCTAGACTCTCCTAGGGTTTTGATAAGTACTTTGTATTTAGCTGTAGCCATATGTGTGTGCATGCTTCCTCTGTTGATCTATGATTGTGATTATGGATCAGTAGAGGATGTATGACTGCATATTGACAGCAGCTGTCCGATGGGTGAGTGCATCAGACCAGAAGCATTAGTTTGCAGAATGACATCCCTCCCCACTCCTCCCATTGCTGTATAAGCTGAATGATCCTGACACCTCAACAAAGCGGTGCTTTATGGGCCTGCCCACACCCCGCTCCACCCTGTTTGCTCTGCCTCTGATTTTTAATGACAAAATGTATTGAAACAATCGGCTGGACTCTCCCGTCAATCCGCCGGTATAGTGAAGGGAGCTTATGCGGTTCCGGTCCCCTGGATTTCAGACAGCTAACAAAACAGCTGTTACTTGCGCTCGACTGGCTGGCTGCAATGCTTTTCAGCCCCACAGGAAAGAGGCTGTGCGAGTCAGCCGGACTCAATGAGGTGGCATGGCTGCGTCTGTCTGTTCACCTCCTAACACATTAGCACCACATCAGTCAAGGCAATAGGTTCATATGTATCCCATATTTTATACTGCAGGTCTTCGAAAACAAAGTATTGGTGTGTGACAAATAGCTTTTTCATAGTAATTTGAAGTAAAGGCCAGATGTGACATAAAACTCAAGAGGCATTAAAAGTATGCTGAGATTTTATTTGTAAAAAAAAAAAAAAGAAAAAATACAACTCTGTAAGTGATTGAGACTTTATTTTTGCCACAAAACAAGAAAAGGAAACTTAAAATTGTATTCCAAGTTATGACAATGCTTTTAGAAAGCAATGAGCTATTCATAGTCACTGGAAGCACTAAGAAGACAACTGGAGACACTGCTTTCAATTCTTACAGTTTTTAAGCTGCACAATTAGTTGGTCGCTGAAGCATCCAATGTAGTACCTATATCCATAGCTTCCATTAATGGGTTAAGGATCACATCAAAATGGACAATCTGGGCTACTTTGATAAGACACATGGATTATGTACAATTTAGGAACTTTGATCAAAAACATAAATTCCAAATAATTTATAGCTCTCAAATCTGAATACAAAGACACAAAAGAGTTGTAAATAGTGACTGTTCTTTCAATCTATAAATGACATAAAGTGCCATGTTCCTCATATAAAAATATACTCTTCAAATTGTTTTGTAAGTTATATAAAGCCTAAATAAACATTTCTGATTGCATTAAGGGTGCTGTCCAAAAATAGCCTTGTGGCCTTTGATCCTCTCATACCCCCTTCTGTGTGGTTATGGCACATGCCATCTACCCAGGCAGGCCTAAACTGCGCTGGAACGCCTTGTGTAAGCAGAGGCCACAATGTGGAATTCCTTGTCTCTGCCGTTCATGGGAATGTTCGATGTATCTGAACCTGATTGCACCTCTATGGTGTTCCAACAAGGCTTACATGCTTTTCACAGAAGTCCAGAGCCCTCCGAAAAAACAACACTGAACATGGTCAGAATGGAAAGTGCTGTTCAAACTGACAAAGTTAGATGCCTAAAATAGTTTGCGACTATTTTCTGCCTCTTTGGTTCTTGGCATAACAAAGGGTTTGGGCCCAAAGGGAAAATGTCCATGAGGGATATGTTGGTGCAGCACTCACAAGTACAATCCACATCTTACTGATGTACTTATGTCCTGTGAAAAACAGAAAGGTATGTAACTATGTGAGTGCAAAAAAAACAACAACTAATCTATAGCTTAACATGCAACTGACAACTGAGAATAGCGGAGATTAAAAGTTTTGTTGAATGATTTGTTTAGTGGTTGTAAATGCGATTCCATCTAATGGTAAAAATCGGTCACTCCCAGCATGAAATTTATCAGTAGAAATTGAAGGTAACAAAGGAGAAGAGAAATGTTGCTATCCATACTGTAAGACTTGAGTTTGATAGATACTTTTACATAAATATTTTTTTTTATTTCAGTGTTCAAACAGAATACAGTGTGAGTGTACAGTTAAAGGTATTCCGCCGCCATACAGTCTTTAGCAAAAGTCACGGAAGCTTGACTTTTCTCTTCTTATGTGGCAGTCAAACGCACTTCGCTATTGTAGCATTTCCAGTTAGGGTTTTTAAAGTAATTTTATATATAATTTACATGTAATTCTCCAGTACAAGACTTTAGTTTTTCTCAAGTGCTGTCTTGTGGAGACTGTAAGCTACATCTTGGTCAGATGTATGGGCAGCATGTTGTTTGCTGGAGACAAAAACTGAACATCAAATCCTCGCACTTCTTGCGTACCCTGCAACATGGTCGCATCATGTTACTGTTTTCACGCAAGAAAATGTTTCTTAAATGTTCCCGTCTGTTTGTCCAATATTCTGTCCAAACATCACATCGTATTTCATGTTTCTTTCCTTTTTTGAAGGATTCCAAATAGGATGTCAAAATGTGCAAAATGATGAATAAATACTTCCAAGTCCTTCACTTCAAATTCCACTGTTCCATCTTCTCTCATGGCCTTACCTTCATCCCTTGTCCCTTTTTCTCCAGCCTCTCCTAGGGCCACATATCCTCATTCCTTACTTACAAGTGAAAACTTCAGATTTCTCACTGCAGGTGTTACACTTGACAAAACAGCACCAGTGGAACTTGCAGTTGCACTGCCAGACACGCGTGTAGTGGTGCGTGTTGTAACCTCGGCCGCAGCACATCACGTTACAGCCATCTGTGTGGGTGGAGGTGCCGTTGCACAGTCGTCCCCGTGTTCCTGTGCTGCCCGTGGCTGTGTCCTCCTCACAGTAGTTGGGCGAACGCTCAAGGTACACCAGGTCTGTGTCCGTGGGTTTCTGGTAACCCCGAGCCTGTTTTAGACGCAGGAATGAAGGTTGGCGGAGCCGCGAGGCCCGGACTGGCTCTACTTGAACTGCTTCGCTGTAGCGTTCCTTCAGCAGGTGACCAATCTCTCTGAACTTTGGCAAGGTGATCCAACAGGTCTTAGTGGTGCAGGAACCAGACACCCCGTGACACTTACACTCCAGCTTCATCCTTTCCTTGAGGATCTGATCACACAGGGAGAAAATATTAGGTCTGTTTATGTTAAAACAACATGTAGTACTTGAACACTGACAAACGTGTTATTAGAACATGTGGTCATGAAAATGTACTTGGTTGTTTTGATTTCATAGGTCCATTGCTTGAACTTGAAAATGTTGGTAGCAGTCATATAGCCTTCAGATCTTCCGTCTTTCTTGGTGAGTTTGTCTTTCTGTGGACACTGCAGTATGGAGTAACTTTCAGCACACCAAACAGAATGCCAACTTTATGTCAAAAACCAGTGGAAAATAACTCGTACCCCGAGACTGTAGTCTCTCATTTACATTACCTTCTTTTCAGACCACATAATGGTGTGACGGCCTCACAAAATGGACTAAGGTGGTGCACGCATTTTCCACTGACTGACTTTGTGTCCGTCTGACTGATCGACTGTCACCGATGTTTGTATTTGTTTGCATTGTGATTGTAATCGACATGTACGGCTTTTGAATCTTGTTTGTCCGGTGCACGAGTCAAGTCAGCAACTCTTGACGTATCTTTCACTTTGTGGCTATCGATGTTTGGGCGAATTTGCTCTTGATTTTGTGTGTGTGCAGTGGTGCAGAGGCATGGTCAGAGAGAGAGAGAGACATTCAGTAATATCCTGTATCCTGACTTAGTGCTTGGTGACTCAATGAATGAACTGTAGGGCCGTGGCACTGCTCCCATTTGGCAGCTGCATCTGCCCGGTCTTGCATTTCTGTTGCACACACACTAGCGTGTGCGTGCCCATTCACACATGCACACACACTTCCATTGAAAGACGAACTGTTTTCATTTCCCCCACCAGAACATCAAATTGTTTGGTACTGCTCAGGCATGGGAATCACGGTTTAACCCTTTCTTTACACAACATAAATTTACACCTTTTAAAAGTGGACCAATCACTCAGTTTGGACCAATTTTGGGTCAATTATCTGTCATGCCCTGAATTTAGCTTGAACCATCAGAGTACCTTTCGCCCTGCCTCATTGTTGTGCAGGTTCATCAGCCGGCGAGCGTTTTTCTTGATCTCCCGGGCGTCCACGAAGCGCCGGGAGAACTCCACGCCATACTTGACGTCAGCCGAGCAGCCTCCCCACTTCCAGCCCTCCTCCTGGTCGTGGTAGCCCTGCTTCTCCCGGTCGCAGCCGCACTGGCTCAGGTTGCCCTGGCTGCATGCTGCGGTCACAGCGTGGGCGACTCCAGCTGCGGTGATGGCATAAGTGAATGCTGCCTCCTTGCTGCCTAAAGAAAATAGAGCAGCATCTGAGTAAATGTAATATTAGTTGCAAGAGGAACAGTACCTCTGCTTCAGTGGGTTATGTACAATACGCTTTCCACCCCTGAGGTTGGACGAATGTGACCAATGAAAGTCTCACATATGCAGTCTTGCTGTATTCACGCACTTTGAATATGAGGATTTTTCAATTTGTGACTTGCTCCAAATATCTGATCAGCTTGTAGTCTGTCTATGTTCAAATGATCATCAGTATGGAGGAAGACAACACAAGTGACATCTACTGGTTGACCAGAAGAGTTATTTTTCTGCATCAGCACACGGAGATGATGTGCCTCGCTGTTTTTCATCAATTGAAATTTCTCACGCAGCTTAAGTGTCATCCCGTCTCTGTCTTAGGCAGTCCACATTATTTTTGCAAATGATACTGCTGCGTTGCATGTTGAAATAATCTGTGGCCAGGCTTGACCGAGGTTTTCCCATTTCTAAGCTTTATGTGTCACTGTTTGAACTTCAGAATAAATACATTTGTATTTATGGCATGGACAGGAAATTAATTTATTGGCACTACAATTGTTCTGTGTAATAGGATATGCTCTCTCCAATCAGGATAATGTTGGGCCTCCATTCTTCTCAACAGCCAAGAGTATTAATGCATGGCGTCTCTGGTAGAGGCGATTCTAATGGCTCCCTTCCAAACTGACAAACTCACTCGGAGAAACCAATGGGCTTGCGGTTCCCCTGGTCTATAACTCATAACAAACTCTGAAGTCTTCTCTCATCAGGCTAAGTCCATGATCCATTCAGATATATTCGATGGTGAGCTGCTCTCAAAGCATCAGGCATATGCAATAGCCAAACAGTCATCTCTTTGCACTATGATTTGTTTTGATTGTAGAGCAATGCATGCAGGGTTCCATTGTTGCCATCCAGCTGCTGTAGCTGACTTCAATTAGTGGTTAGCATGAATCTCTCTGGTCTTTCTCAATGCTTAATGAGTGCAGGCCCAGCAGGTCAATCAAATGAAGTGGTACGGATGGTGCATTAGAGACACGAGAGGGTATGGCCCTGACCGTTTTTTTTTTGACTAGAAATTGTCAAAGTGATGCAAGATGTGACCAATCTACTTC